>JAIPRM010003212.1:0-26855 GCA_025469315.1 Stegophylla sp. TES_Ste_2020 | reverse complement strand
TTCAATTTTTTTTTGGAAAAAACTACCCAAAATTTGACAAAAACGACTCGGAAACCATCATTTTTTGATCCGAATTTTATGAAAATTTAAACATAGATAGAAAATCCTATAAAAAAGATTTTGGCGTCAGAAAATTTTGAAAATGTGAAAAAAAATTTTGGACATTTTTTGAAAATTTTTTTTTTCTTTTATTATTAATTTCCTTCGTTCAGAATCGTTTTACTGAAGAAATGATTAATCGTTTCTTTAAAATTTAATACGCCCGTCAAGAGAATTCCACCCGTCGTGCGAAGTACACCCATCGTGCAAAGTATGTCCGGCTTTTTTTCTTTTTTTTCTTTCTTTTTTTTTTTTTTTTCTGTGTACAACTTTTCGTATAGAAATACTTGTCCAAAAGTTTCGATCAATAACTTTTTGAAACCGGATTTGTCTCTAGTTGGTACCTTAAAGAGGTAATTTTTTGAATTTCTCAATTCTTCAGTTTTTTTTTTTTTACAAAAATTCAAAAAATGACCTCTCTAAAGTATCTACTAGAAGCAAATCCAGTTTCAAGAAGTTGCTGGTTTAGACTTTTAGACAAGTTGATCTGAACAAAAAAGTGTTCACAGAAAAAAAAAATAAACATCTTTGTAAAAACACTATCTTTTTCACTTCGTTTAGAATCTAAAATTTAATGAGAAAAAAGTGTAAGAAAATAAATGTCCAGTTTTTTTTCACATTTTCAAAATTTCCATGCACCAAAATATTTCTCATATTATTGTCTATCTATAATTTTTCATAAAAAATACTCATGTTTTAATTATTATTTAATTTAGAAACTAGACAACATTTGATAATATAGTCAATATAGATCTGTATATCAGATGATTATAAAAAATTGGTTGGTAGCAGCTGGTATTGGTAAACTTATTACCTACAAATAGGTAATTTATTCTTTTGATTTTACTCATAAATTATTTTTCAAACTAATAAGTTAATATCGCCTTATGTCCCCTATATATATTGTCCCCTTATATATTTTTTGTGTACTTATTTTTATTTAATAAAATGAATAAATTATTATTCATGAAATCATTGCAACTTATGAAAACACTCAAAAATTTAATTTTACCTACAATGTATATACTATATCTCCACTCAATTAATACATGAAAAAACCCAAAATACCATAATGCCACAATAAATATTGTATTGTCAGCTAATAAACCTATTTTTGTAGACATAATTTTATTTTAGTTTTTAAATAGAAAACATTTTTCATAATGATGGGAAATAGACATCTACATGAATTACACTTTTTCTAATTTTGTTTTAGTGTTCCAACAGCATAGTATGAGTATTCATAATATTTTTCTTCCATTTCATATGTTTCCAAAGTTATAATTTTATTTAATTGTTGGGTTTTGCTCAACTCAAGTGTTAGGTACCCACCTGAATTACTTTTGAGAAGCACTTTTTTTATAATTGTTTATTAAAGACCTTGAGTGTTTTAAGCTACATTAGGGTGACCATATTTAAAAAAATAAAATACAGGACAAAAATATTTTTCATAATATTTTTAAATAACTAAGTATTTATTACATAGGTACATATTTATGTTTTTGAATTGTGACAAAAGTATAATTTTTAAACTAATTTTTATTGATTAAATTTAAATACATAAAAACATTATTTTGAAAAACATAAAATAACATAATGAAACAAATTGATACTTTTTAAAATTTTTTCAAATCCTTTATTGATGCATATTGTATACTTTATTTTCTAAAAAAAACTTGTTAATTAATTTTACGATTATAATTAATCTAATGGTATACAAAAGATTTCTAGATTCTTACATTATTTTATTCAATAATTTAATTTCAAAAATTTTAAATCAACAGTAAGTTAAAAATCAGGATTAATATGGGACAGACTTGAAATTACAGGACAAAAAGCGTTCTGAGAGAAGTTTATCAGGACACAGAGCCGAAAT
Source organism: Stegophylla sp. TES_Ste_2020 (assembly GCA_025469315.1). Classification (NCBI taxonomy): domain Eukaryota; kingdom Metazoa; phylum Arthropoda; class Insecta; order Hemiptera; family Aphididae; genus Stegophylla; species Stegophylla sp. TES_Ste_2020. The sequence goes on along the minus strand of JAIPRM010003212.1, from coordinate 24,880 downwards.
AAAGGACAATCCTGTATAAAACAGGATGTATGGTCACCCTAAGCTACATATTCAATTAAATGTATAATATTCTGGAAGAGACTACAAAGTACAAAATATGAAATACAATACAGGTAATATTATTATATTAACATATTATTATGACATAGACAAATAACAAATTATTTGCATAATTTTTTTTTTTTATCATTTACAATATTATCAATCAAAATATATAATATTGATCAATTTAATATTAAAACTTATTCGTTTAATTTTGACTAATAAACTTATCACTAAACATCCAATACATTATAAATTATATAAGCACAGACTACAATAAATATATATTATTAAACACAAATTATTAACAAAATTGGAGTACTTATAATTAGGAAGACCAGACATGCTTTTTTCCATTGGGCAATTTTTTTTTTTAGTTGCATTGTCATAGTGTCTTTAATAATAGAAGGGTTCGGTGCATCTCCATTATTTCAAATAATTCAGGAGAAACTAAAAACTAAATAAATAAATTACCGATGGAGGTGTAAATATTTCAAATAGGTAAATAATTAAATTTTCCATAAAAAGAGCTATACATAAATAATTATTTACAAATTACATTTTTTTTTAGTACATATTTTAATTAATAAAAATAAAAAAAAAACACTGGTTATTGCACCGAAATCGACGATTTTTTTTTTCATATTTTTTTTTTTTTGAATAACAATTTAAAGTGAAAATATAATCATAAATAATACAATAAAATTATTTATTATAGTTATGTATTTTATAAAATGTATCTCCGGAGATGTCTTGTTATTGCGCCGAACTTAGTAAACAGACATCTCCATTTGTATTATATTAGCGTATTGGATGAACAGATACACCCGGTCATTGCATCGAAATATAAGCTAAATTTTTCTTTATCAAAAAATTTAAAAAATATTTATTTTGAAAAAAAAAATGGAGATAGCCGGTTATAGCTAGTACATGAAGTTCAAATTTTTTTTTTTTTAATTTCATGAATTAACATAATTTATAATGTTTAATTATCATTTTTGTAATTCATTCATATTAATCTCATTTGAGCAAATGCATATTTTGCACTAGAACATTTGACACGAATCATATACAATTATATACCTAATAGCTATAATCTTTTCACAACCATAATTATTAACCAATTAGTTCATTGACCATTATAATATTATCATCTAACAATATTTGGCGAGATTATATTAATTAGAATATTAAGAAACATCAAAATATATTAACATGTACCTTATATTAAAAAAAACTTGTAAATGTAAAGTCAACTAATGGAAAATAAGCACAATAATTTACGCATTGGAAATGAAGGGTTTTTATGTACAAGAGAAGACACTAATGTTGAAATATACTTTTTTTTATATCTTATCATCGTACAGCTATAATACATATTATAATTTGGAAAGTAGTATAATTTTTCTGTTTCTTTTTTTATTTCTGCTTGGGAGGCTTAAATTTCTGTTAGTTTTCGTCAGTGTTGAATATATACGGAGTCTAATAAAAAGGCTCAAAAGGTAATCTTTTGGAAATTGTGGGCAAGGATGCTCAAAATAAATATTATTCATGCATTGTTTCATTGTTTTTCCAACATTTGGTGTAAGTGCAAAAGTGTCAAAGTTGTTAATGAAGATTTGATCGAGATCAAAAATAAATCGGTAAAAAATCGAATCACGGCTTATTGTAGGTGTAAAAGCTGCATAATTTTTTTCTTGTTCAAATTGATCAAAATGAAAAATAAAGTTATCATGATCCGATATTTTTGTGGCCCGAGCATAATTCATACAGACTTCGCATGTGTGCATTTTAATACACATATTCATCAAATATCCGCAAACGGAGTCGAACGCATTTGATTTAGACAACTGAAGGGACCTATAATGTGTTCCATCTATAGGCAGAGGACAAGTACGTACGAGATGTTCTTTTTCCGGAAAAATTATATTTAAATCGTCAGACTGTAATCCTCGCAGACCAGTCAACAAGGCATCTAAATCATTTGAAAAATTTGCTCCCCCGGAATATTCAAAATAGTTATTGCAAAACAGTTTTTTGAAAGTACGTTTGAACTGTATATATGTTGGATTAATACAATTATTGTTTTGCGCTCTAATTGTACCAAAAATGTTTTCCAAGCAGTCATTGTTTAGTCTGCGTGTACTTAGTTTAATTTTTTTGCTTGGTTCGGAACTTAAATTTCTGTATAAATGTTTTAGCCCGGCTATGGATATCATCCATCCATTTATAAACTTGATATTGTAACTTTTCGTCACATCAATCCATTCACCGTTTAAATTACAACTTTTTATTTTTAAATTTTTGAAATAATCAAACATATTATTTAATAATTCATTCTGAAAATCTAAATTTTGATATTCAACATAGAAACGCTTTGCTCCCTCTGGTTTATTTAAATGGGATTCACTGCCTACAATGAATTCTGTTTCTACAGTTTTAGGTTTGAAATTAAATAAATCAAAAAGATTATTCATGGAATAAATGAACTCTATAGTGTCTATAGCTTCTGATGAAAGTAATTTTTCGGACATATGTAATGTCATTCCATCTACTACAGTTTCACTGAATATTTCTGCGGCTAATTTAACCTTCAAATTTTGAAAACTATTGGGTTTCATATGTATTTCAGTGAGTTTAGGAGCAAGTTTATGGGATCGCGATTCGTCAATATCATAAAAATGTTTAAGATACTTAAATTCAGAAATTTTACTATCAGATTGAAATCTATAGAGCAAAAAATTGTTTCTAGTAGCTTTTAATAAATTAGGAGGATCAAAAATGTACGAAATTTCTGATTTTCCAACTTTAAAATATGGCTTTTCAGGAGTTATACCAATAGTATCAACAAACAATTTAAAAGTAGGTCCTAAATCAGATATCATAGCTTTAACATTAAAAGAAATTAATCCTAATTTTTTAATACAATTAAAAATTAAATCTTGCAATGAATTTCCTGTACAAGTTGTACTTACAAAAAAGTATGCTAAGGGTTGTCTCCAAGAATCATGAACACCTCGAATCATTAGTACCAAAACGTTGTTTGCAATTTCAAATGTTTTGTGAGAATTATCTTCACGAAAACCAACAATTTCGTCTTTTGAATAATTATAATATAAGAAAGATTTAAGCGACATTTCATCAGCACATAATATGCATTCTTTGGCAGTATGTGTCATAGTTTTGGATTTTATTGAAAGGACATTGAAAACAACATCATTAAAACCTACCCCAATCTCCCAATTTGCGGTTACTCCTTTTAATGTCTTTATTGTTGGTAAAGACCATATTTTTCTCATGAACTGATAAACTTCAGGTCCATAGCAGTGTAATATCAAAGCAAACCGCTTTGTTTCCTTACTGTATCTTCGGTCCTCGAATGATATCATATGGTTCATTTGAGCTTGAGTCTGTATATAATTACAAATTGAACGATTCGGGAAAAATTGTTCGCAATGACGTAAAAATTGGGTTAATGTTATGGGTTCTTCCTGCCTTTGGGTCAGTTGTTCTTTTCCGTATTTTTCCATTTTGGTATAATCTGAAATTCAAAACTTTGTTGTAAATTCTTAGTTTATCTTGTCTATAATATGTAGTTTTAAATAAACTCTAATGTGGCATGGAACAGGCACTTAATGTCGATTCAGAACTTGCTTCACAATCTAAAAATCATTCATTGATTAGTATTTAAGCAAGAAAACACAATTAAAAAATAATAATAGGCTTGATTTAAATATGTAAGTATGAAACGTTAATTTTGGTGCCTGATTTGTCAAAATTATGTTCATTTTTTTAGAGTTTCCTACTAAAACATTGAATAATTATATACTAACTTCATTATTTTGAACAACTAAAGATATAATAAACTTGAGCACTTACTACTGAAACGTTATAAAATATTATGATAAAACATTATTACATTATTATTTTATAATATTTTAAACATTTACTATATATTAGCATTACGCTTTGGATAATAATTTATAACAGTCTCAAGTGTTCATGTTCATTTTTATTTTTAAGTATAGTTTATTATGATTTCAAATGTGTTGAGGGTATACGCTGCACCCCATTTTGTTCTTATCTATCCACTCAAACAAAATTCAAACTTTGCTATCAGCCATGGATTTTTGAAATTTACAACTATTTTTCGCTTGAACACAAATGCTATATCCTAGTTTCCAATTCTTGCAACTTAACCATGGGTTTTTTCCTCAAACTCTATCACCTGTTCACTTGTCCATAATGTAGGCCAGCTTTTGGGTATTTCCGAAAAATCTTGATTTTGGTTCTTAACAGTAAAATCAGAATTATCTTTATTAGGTATCAATAAAGACATACTAACACCAGCAGTATTAGTGTGAATTATAGCTTTTTTTTTTTTTTTTTTTTGGAAAAAAAACTTTCAAGTGTACCGCGTTTAGAATTTGAACTCATATTTTTATAAGAACAGTTAAAAATTTAAAAAGTCAAAACTGTAATTTATTAAAAAATTATTTAATTAAATGCCTAAAACATAATTACGTTAATACAACAATTATTATTCATTAACTGTAATAGCCACCAAGCATACCTATTATACAAATAATAATTTGAGAGAATACGCAGTAAATCCATGATTTTCCAAAAAAAATCATGAGTATACCGCGAGTATACCCTAAGAGAACACCGCTTCATATAAAGATAATGTTTTGATTTTAAAATATTTATGACTATAACATTTTCTCACAAAAAAGGTCGTAATTGAGATAACCATTACTATACATTTCCCGCAAATTTTTTTTTCTTTGAAATTCAATACACTGACTAAGAGCATCCCACCCAAAAAGCAAAGAATATCTATGGTGCAAAGTATGTGCGGCTTTTTATGTATTATGATTTTATATTTCCATGATAACCATTATTTTTCCTGTCATAATAATTTAAATGGTTCCTAACAATCTTGTCGTAAACCTGACCAAATAAACAATATTTAATATATACAAATCTATACTATCTATATATCAAATTTTGAATCCCCTTTTCACAAATTAAGGGGTTCAATTTTGAAAAATCCTTTTTTTTGTTCGCCTTTACCTAGTAATAAATACATTTCCTGAAAATGTCAAATGAATCGGTACGGTAGTTTTGGCTGTACATATGTAGATTAACACATTGGGTCACATTATTAAAATCTTAGAAAAGATCCCTATTTTTTTCTTGTTATAAATATAGCCTATGTTACTCAGGAATACTGTAGCATTCTAATGGTGAGAGAATTTTTGAAATAGGTTAAGTAGTTTTTGAGTTTATTTTTTACAAACATACAAATCTTTCCTCTTCATAATATCAATGTAGATGTAGATTGTATTCCCATGGTTACTATACTGAACAAATAATGATATTAACGTGAAAATACACAATTAATTAAAATTCATTAATTATTTGCTAATAAATATTCTATCACAACCAAATAAATAATCAAAACAAAATAACCAAAATAACGTGAAAACACATTTTATGCTGTGTCAGCCCTATGAAAAATTTCTAATTTCCAATAATGACCTCCCTAAAGTACTATCAAAAACTTAATTCTGATTCAAAAAGTTACTGATCTAACATTTTGCGATAAGTATTTCTAAACGAAAAAGTGTCACAAAAGGGGAAAAATCATAAACTTCTAAGCTAAGAATCTAAATTTCGATACTTTTAATCAACAATAGAATTTTAACAGATATAGTGTTTAATTGGGCCAGCCCTTTTAGATGGTTAATATTTGGAGTCCTGGCGACCCACCCAACACCTCCGCTAATTACGTCACTGTTAGAGAAGTATCTGGATTGGGTATAGGTAGAGCAGTATTTTTGGAAATAAAAATTATGACTAAAATAAACGGGGCCACAGTTAAAGAGGGGGGCATGGGAGCCCTAGATGGTGAAATTTTGGAGGTAGGAAAAATTACGGACACTCTTAAAATTTTTTGTACTGATTTCACACACGATGTTAATTTTTTCCACTCCTTGCTGTTCTTCGTTAATCGACATAGACCCATAATATAAGTAACTATACTTAGTACAATACAGGGGCATCATCGGTATTGGATAACAAATCTTCCCAAATCCTAGGTTCAACCCCCCCCCCCAAAAAAAAATAAAATGTTCCGACGTCACTAATATTATATTCAATATCCTAGAAAACATTTTAATAATTTGTAGCTTTTTAATACACCTATAAATATTTTGCTTTTTATTTATGTCATTATGTATATTTTGGTTGAAAGGAATAAAATTAATCCAAACAACGGGATGATTTATAACATTTCATAATATGTGAATTAGTAAAGTACACGAGTTCATGCAATGGGTCACACCACTCACTCGACTGTTTATCTATACCTATATAAATATTATTTTATGCTTACCTGTTGTTCACAATGGTTTTTTTTTTTTTAACAGGTGGCACGTTATTCGGATCAAAGTTTAAGTATAACGACTTGTCCAGACCAACACGATAACGATAGACACTACTTCAGCATAAATACATACAAACTGGGCTCGTTGTGATGGAGATGGTTCCTCTCCGCTCTCGTGGCGCGGAGTGTATTGATTTTATACGCAGCTGCGCGACGCAAAAGATGAGGGTACTGTGTTAATCAGTATGTATGTATGTGTGTTCCTTTGTGGGGCGCTCTAGAGGTCAAACGCGTGGGCAGATTCTGACGATTCTTACGTCAATCAATTCGCCTTTACTTTGCAAGTATCGCTGAAAAAAATATGACAGTAATCAAAATGCAACATGGCGACAATCAGACGCCATATTGTAAAAAGTAAAAAATAAAATAAAAATCGACGAAGTTTGTTTAGTGAAGTATCTATAACGATTTAAAGTTGGTTGGCAACCATTTTCACTTAAATTTTCAATACCTATAGAGTATAGACTATAATAAATTAGTGGTAGAATTCTTATTCAAAGTGATGTTTTAAACGCGCTCGCTTCCTTTTTTGGACGTAAAAATACAAAACCTTGAATTTTTTTTTTTTTTAAATGTTCAAATTGCTATAAAAACTATGTTTTCCATAACTCATGTTTTTTTTCATGTCACCTTAAGGATATTCTACGAGGATACAAACTTCTTTTTTCAAATAGTAACCCCCTATTTCAACTGTGGAATTTAATTCAAGTCATTTTTCTGAGAATTTTAATGTATTGAAATCAAAATTTGAACCAGTAGTTTTTGAACTATTCAAATTTAAGTATTAAAGATATAACGTTTTTAGCACACTTTACATACTGAGAGATAACGCAGAGAGGGATTTACACTATTGCCACCCCTAGGCAACTTTTTTTTTGACGCCCCTATCACATTTTCTACTGCAACATTTTCATGAGTAAAACGTAAATTTTGAAGTTGTTACTTGGCAAACAACCAATTATTTTTTAAATACATTTTAGGTTAAATAATCAATTTTTAGGTTCATTAATCGTTCCATTAAAGAAAATAAGATACCAATGCCAGCGTCAAAACACAAAAATGTATTATAAAATTAAATAAAAATATTATTAAACCTACTATTAGAATTTTTATTATTATATTAACTATTATACAATTAATAATTCTGCAGTACTAAAATAATCGATATACATCCTAGTTGTTTTTATAATAAAATGGTGGAAATAGTCAAATGTTTAATCATAATAAACACAAGTTTCCCATTTAGTCATCCCTACATTTCATAGTAGAAAAAATTTAAAAACGATAATAGTCACTATTTTATTATAGGTATATACGAACATCACAGTTCTATTTTGTACATAATTTATATTTTAATTTTTAAAGGAAATGAAGCGGCTTTGATTTATAAATGGGTTTCAATATTTTGAATTTTATATTTAAACAAATAAAACTATGTCCATCTGTGATAATATTTATAACACTAAACAGTCACATTGAATAAAATAACCAATACAATTGGTAAACATTTATAAAATATACAAAATACTTTTGGCAGGGCCGGAAGTAGTGGTAATGGCGGTGGTAGGGATAGTGGTAGGGGCGGTGTAAGGGATGCGGGATGCGGTGTGTCAGCGGCGGGATGCGGTGTAAGGGATACAGGATGTGGGATGTGAATGTGGTTCCAAAACCGGTTTTATTGTCCTACTGAAAACCATTAACCGAAAAAAATTATCCCTGCTTTTAACATAATTTAGCTGATTTTATAGCTTATTTATATGATTCTTAGCTCTACAATTTTTCTTTTAAAATTAATTCTAGATCTAAAATTAATAATAGGTATTTAAAAAAATACCTAATATTAATAAGTACAACTCTACACGACGATTATTAGACCAACGCTAACATATGGATATGAGGTATGGCCTTTAACAAGTAGAATGGAACAAAAACTTATGTCGTTCGAAAACAAAATACTGAGAATCATCTGCGACCCAGTAAACGACAACGACCTGGGATTCTAACGCAGAAGAATGAACAAAGAGAACCGAGAATTGACAGGAATATCAAGGATAACCAACTTTGTAAAAGCTCAAAGAATAAAATGATGGTTTGGACACGTGATGAGAAGTTCTAACTCAGAGTACCTTAAAGCGGCGGTCGAACGGAAACCCACAGGGAAGAGACCAAGAGGACGTCCAAAGAAGCGATGAATAGATGGAATAAAGCAGGACTTAAAGAAAACTAGGGATACCAAATTGGGAAGAAAAAATACAAAATCGAGAAGAGTGGAAAGAGTTGTCGGTGGCGGCAAAAACTCTTGAAGAGTTGTGATGCCAATGAAGAAGAAAATTTAAAAAAATATAATTATTACTAAAATATACAGAACACTAAACACAAAATATCTATGTTTACTTTTTTAAACTGAGCAGCTTCTTTTGCTTTCTAGGAGAAAACAACATTTTACTGCAGCCGACGCTACCAATAAGTGTTGTATAGTTTCAATATTATTTATCACTGAAAATTTCACTCCAATTTCTAATGGTGTTACTTTTATATTATTTATACGTATAATGACTTTGGAATCTAAAATAATTGGATAACATAAATGTAAATACACATGAAGTATATAAAAATGTACAAATACCTTCAGTTATAACTTATAACCAACTGCTTGTTTGACCAAGACTGTTAAACCAAGTAATGAATAACTTGTGTCAAAGTCATTGTAGTCCTTTAAAGGACCAATATCATTAATTTCACAAACCTATTAAATTATAATTGCAAAAACCAATTTGTTGATATAAAAACTACCCAACTTAATGCCTTAGCATTACAAACATGTAAGTTATTTTTGTTTGCTGGTTCAATCTCAAAAAATTTCAGTCTTTATATAAAAATTGCACCTTTTTTGAGAACTACTTTCTTTAAACATGTCTAAAATAATGTTTTTATTATAAATCAAACTATTTAAATATTCACATTAGTTGTATGTATTATGTATGTATATATTATTTTTGTATTGGTAACAATGTGAAATATTTGTATTAAATATTAAACAAGAACTTTGTACCATACATTTGCTTAATCCTTCACCTGAATTCCAAGTACTAATATTATTTTACATTTATATTAAAATGTGTTGGACAAACACAAAAACTATTTTTTAATAATATCCCTGGTGATATCTTCCCACTGTTCTTTTGAATTTTCAGTTTTTGATATCCCAAACAAATTTTTGCCAATGGGATGAAACCCAGGAACACAACATTTGTGAGTCATTTAAAAATATTATGTTCAACATTGCTACAAAAAATAATTCAGACTTCTGAGTGCTATAAAATGTGGTTGAACATCACATCAAAATTGTGGGAAAGTTTATACTTTGATATTATCATAAATAAAATTGTTTATCTCGTTTTAATTTCGGAAAATAAAATAATGTAAAATATACTGTTATAAATATTTGAATTCCCACCTAAATACAAAATAATATATTATTGTTGTTATAATTAAATAGTACTATTGTCTGCCACGGTAAGCGCTAGTAAAACGTGGGAAAATGGGAAGAATCGGTAACAAAAATCGGTGTTAATTTTATTGTATTATGATTATGTACAATTATATTGTAACATGATCTATATTCTAAGAATGGCCTCGGAAAAAGTTAAAAATATACTTTTGTATTATGTTTATGGCTACACTGTGTGTCCCGTAGAGAGCAATATTGTAAATTGTAGTAAACATAACCTAACTTTATGATCTAAGCATATTGCATTCAACCATGTTGTTGAACTGATGTCTACGAAATCGCGTGTTTGTGAAATAAAAACAAGTTGTACAGTTTTTCCGTAGATTTTAAGATTTTGTATTGTATTAATTATTTTCTGGCCTAACAATAATTGTAATAAGTAAGTTACATTGAAATCGTAAATCAACCTACGGGATCGTACCACAGAATACGGTTTAATTTATGCTTTGGTTGTAATGTTGTTCGGTCATTTATTTCGACGTTAAATTTATTGTCATTCAGGTAAGTCTTCGTCAAAAAAACGAGTGCCACAAAGAAAACAAAAGGTATTTAGCTTGAAAACCAGAATGTAGATAATGATGTTATACAAATACAACTTCATATACCCACTGATCTACCCGATTTTAGAACTCGAGAGTATCTCATCACTTATAGGTATGGCCAAATTGGCGGTGATGCCAAATTATGCATTACTAAAGAAATTGCTTATTTTACAACCAATCATGTATGTTTTCCAGTTGGTGCCAAAGTGATTGCCAAGATTAGTAGAACATTTTATTCCAACGTAATAGGTGAATATCCTATAACGGTCAATAAATTTAGGTAAGATAATAAAATTTTTATTAAATAGGTAGTAATGATAATATTTTATTTTCCTTACCCATGTATGAACAAGAACCGTGTCACTTTTAAATAATGTTTGGTTATAAGAAGTTGCACAAAAATGCAACCTTTGGGATTTCAAATTACCTACTTAAAATAATTGGTGCTCCGACCTTCAAAAATATTTTATGAGGTGTACCTGAGGATTCTTAGAATTTAAAAAATTGGAAGATATTGTAACCTTTTTCTGTCAACAGCTATTTCTATGAAATTTTAAATACATTTATTATTTGTGAGTTACATCAGCTAATTTCTCATTGGTAGAATTGCCTATTCACACAACCATCCACTCCAAGTTTTTTCAATAGGTATCTACTAGAATTTGTAGTACCTACTGATTATTCATCAATGATGTTGTATCAGTTTTTATTTTTAATAATAATCTAGGCCAGAGGTGAGCAACTGGCGGACCGCAGTCAAAATCTGGACCAGTAGGTAACATATCAAACTATAATAGGTAAAAGGGCGTAAGCGACACTTTTGGTCAATATGACCTTTTGATATAAAAAAAATTCAGAAAAAATTGCTCTATCAACAATAAACAGTTTTAAGCAACTATATCACTAGAATATTGGATTACCTACTTTTTTTGTAGTTGAGGTTACCAATAATATTTTTAATATACTTTTCTACTACTAAGGAATGCTGTAATACCTGTACCTAAATATCTATATTTATTTTTACAGATACCTGGATTTTTTTGATAATGGTTCAGTGCAATATCAGCAACATGAACATGTTCGTCTTGGATACAATATAAAATTTTAACTTTGATTTTTATTAACAAGAATATGTGTGTATTATGTCAATAGCTTGTATTTTTTATGTTATTTATGATCAGTGCAATATAATTATGATAAGTAATGATTTCAATACAGTTTAAAATAATATCAATGCAAAATTTCTTGTCCATTGACAACATTTGTATCACTTTAGTAATCTTCTTTAATTTTTTCGGCATTTTCGATGTAATCTAATTTGGATAAGTATTCATTGCCATAGTTTTTTCCTCCTTCATTGGTATCACTTTTAATTGATAAGTATTCAATATAAACACATATGAAACTGCCCTTGGGTATACTGCACTATACAATTCAAACATGAGCTGGAACATTAAATTTGCAATTTTTATTGCATTCAAATATGTCAGTTATGACGGCTCCGTTTTTTGTAGAAATTTTGCTCTTTAATAGTCAATTTTCAACAAGCACATTTGGATTTATATAATAAGCACATTCTTGTTAATTAAAATCGAAATTAAGAGTTTCTTGTAAATATACAAAATTTATAATTAACACCCTCCTTTCAAAAATCATAATAATGTCACAGACTTCAAGATTTACCCAGCTATCGAAATCTGAATAATCAATTGTGATCTTACTTTGTGTAATTATAAGGTAATTCGACATTTCTTCTGTAAAATTGTATACCAAATTCTTAGATCAATGCAATTATTGGTAATTACCGGGGCTTCAAACAGAAATAATTTTTATCCATTAATGGTTACAGTGGCGTATTTTCAAATTTTTTGGGAGGGGGTCCAAAGTTATATCTACTGTATATATAATATAGTAATTAGAGAGGAGTCCACTCAGAATCTTAAAGGTTTTAAATTAGAACCACCCTATTCTCCACCTTTGTTGCATTTTATACCTTTTATACTTATTTATTACTTAACTCATTGAAGGATAATTTCTTTGCTTTGAATTTTTTTTAGTTCTGGGGAGGGTCAATAATACGCCACTAAATGGTTATCATTCTTTTGATATTTTTTTTAGTTTTAAAAATTGTTGAATATTGTTCTTGTTTTCTGGGTTCACTAAAACCAGTGTTACAACTTAAATCGTTCTTTATACTTATAATTAATAATAAATAATAATTTACACCTACAGAGTCAAATTGTAACAGAGATATAACATTGGCCTAGTAATAAATTAGTTAATTTATTCTCAAGGTATCATTCTATAGATGTAATTATAGATTTTTAAGTAAATTTAATCATATTTCATTACTGTCAGAATTATATCAGTTCAATTTCATTGATAAAATAGAATTATTTATTGTCTATGGTATAATTTGATTTTATTGTCATTCCAAGATCACATTTCAGAATATCTCGATATTTAACTCTAGCTTATCAAAAATGTGAAACTTAATTACGCACTGTAACTAATAGAAGTCATGGTCATTATTGTGTCTATGTCAAATGTGCCACCAACGCAAGTTAAAAGATTTTTGCCATGGATAAATATATTTTAAATTTAAATATTAGGTTCTGAATGAAATTAAAGAAGCTTAAAGAAATTCTTCTCTAAAACTCTTGCTCAGTAACTTTATAGATCCAAAATCACATATGGGTGGTACTTTTAAGATGTCATTTTTCAAGTTTTTCAATACTTATTTTAAAAATGCAAAATATCTGTCTGAAAATTGATGAAAAAAAAACTGTAAAATATGCTATTATTAGAATTTTTATAAAATTTAAAATTATTTTTTAACATAACTTTAAAAACTTGAAACTTTCATCAACTTAGTAAAAATGATTACGAAAATACTTCATAAAAGTTTGAAAAACATTTGATCAATTTTGAGTTAAATATAGCATTTTGAAAATATTGGAAATTTCTTGGTATTTGTATGTTTTTGAAATATGTCATGTTAATATTTATTATATTTACATTAAGGAAAAACATGAAATATATATAGCAGTTTACATTTTAAAAACGTTATTATTATTATCAACTATGATTTAAAATTAGATTTGTATTAAATTTAACATAAAAATTTAAATATTTCAAACAACAAAATATACTATGTTAGTCTTTTGACTTGATATGAAATTATTTTAGAGTATAATGAGAATTATTGTAGGTAATGGGTATATATAATACATTATATTGTATTGACAGTTTATTAATCATTTGTAATTACTTATTTATATATAATTGAATAACCAATATCCTTAACTTCGATTTTTATCACACCTAGTATCAATGAAAAGTAATTTGTTAATAAGCAACATTATTTTACAGTTCTACCACTGTTTGGAACAACAACCAGATTTGTCCGGACATGTCTTGTTGTTGCATCAAATACATAAAAACACATGTCCATTTGTTTTATAATTCCATATGTAGCAATCAGATATGTCTGATTTTTGTACCAATCGATGTGGCGTTTTTTTTTGTAAAGGATTACATGAAAAAGTGATTTTGACTAAAATATGGACTTGTCTTGTTTTTGCCCTGAGGCCTTCAATTTTGAAAATGTGGAGAAAAAATTTGGATGCTAACACTTTTTTCTCATTAAATCTTTTTTCCCCTTTTTTTATTATTTACATGAAAAAAAGTAAAGTAAAGTATAGACAAGAAGCCGGACATTCTTCGCTCTTCGGGTCAGATACTGTAGGTGGGTGTTTTGAAAATTACGACTATTATTGTTCTTTATATTATTAACTTCTTTTGTTTAGAATTGTCTTATTGAAGAAATTATTTATCGTTTCTTTAAAATTCTATGCGGCCCACCAAGGGTATCTGATCCGAGGAGCAAAGAATATCCATGGTGCGAAGTATTGTTTGGATTTCTTGTTTATACTTTACTTTTATTTTTACGGCTTTATATTAAAAGTTGAGATCTAGAAAAATTTCGTTCAAAAATATATAAAATTCTGGTTTTGTATATTATGTTCTATAAAATTTAAAATTGTAGTTTCCTTTACGGTTATGTTAATTTTCCTATTAAAACTGGTTTATTAACAAAACTGGTTTGAAGCATATGTTATTAATGCAATAAAATTTTTAAATGTTCCAGCTCATGTTTGAACCGTGTAGTGTGGTATCCAGTGTTGCAGATATATGACTATGAAAGTGATACAAATGATGTCATTTGGCCAGAAATTTCACACTGATAGTATTTTAAACTGAATTGTAATCATTACTAATCATAATTGTGTTGTATTGATCAAAAATAACATATTAAATACATGTTCTTGTCATAATATACACATATTTTTGTTATTTAAGATCAAAGCTTTTTGTTATTGTAAAATATTTTAAATTAACACCTCCCTTACAAAAATCCTAGTTACGCCACTGACACCAAGACTTTAAGTGTTATAACATATGAGTATGTTGTCTTCCTTTAGAAGTAATATACTCCATTTTTGGAGGGTCGTTCTATAAGGTAATTATAGAATAATTCCCAAAAAACTAATAAATATTGTTAATTTATACTTATAAATACTTCCTGTTAAAATTTTGAATGATATAAAGATTTTAGAAACAGTCGACATTACTTTAAAAATGTAAAAAATGTAGATTTAGCAAAAATTACAATTTTCAAATGTCTGTAACATTAAAATTGACATTTATAAATTCATTATTTTTTTAAGATATTATTTAATATATCACATAATAGTTTGGATGACTAACCAAACAACTGGTTTCAAATTGAGTTGAAAAATCAACTACAGGTGTCATCATCTTCATTATTCATTGACTGCTTAATAGTTAATTGTTTATCTATAGAGTTAAACTGATTGAAACTTTTGGACCAGTGTCTCTACTAGAATAGGTGGTTCCATACATACAAGAAAAAAACATTTGAAATTCCAATACATGCCTCGCTATCAGAATCTAAAAAACTTATAATTTCCATATCTTGCTTATTGACATTATGAATCAAATATATTTTATTTTCAAATGCCTGTTACTCATGCCTTAGTTCAGTGGTTCTCAACCAGTGTCATGTACTACTTTTAGGTAGTATAAAACATAACAAAAAAATTGTTTATTTATATTTTAAAGTTTAAACTATAAACTTAATACTGTAAATTTGTGCCGTCAGGTCGTATAAAATATGGATAGTAGCAAATAATCACGGAGCCGGTTCCATTGTCGGTTGATAATTCGATTAGGCAGCGTGTTTAAAGAACAAAGTAATATTCAGGCAGTTCTCCCTTCCTCCCATGCACGTTTTTCGATCTATGTTTGATAATATTATTATTTGTGTAATTTTGTCGTTTTTTTATCTCAACAAGGAATGATGTCTTTTGAAGCTACGTTTACTGTACATGAGAAGCGACTGGCTGCAGCACTATGGCGGGGCGCAAAAGGCTACAGCGTAGGAAGAGCGTCATCAAGCAGAACCGCAAACGATTGGAGCAAGTAATACGCCGGGCCTGGCTTCCATGGTACGGACCATGTCTGTGCAGTTGTCTGAATGGAAACTACTTTGCTTAAACTAGATTTTTTTATTATGATTTATTAATAATTAATACTATACCTAAGATATTAGATCAGGGTGGTTCAACCTTTTGTATTTGGCGGACCAATTTAGACTTTCATAAATATATAGGGGTCACTAAAATATAAAAAATAATTATATTATTATTTATTTTTATTTCAAATATATATTTTTAATGCAATGTTTAAATCATTCATTACATTATTTACATATAATTATGATAATATGAACAGGATTGTTGTTCAGGAGAGGCTAAACTGAAATATGTCTGTATAATTTGTTATTATTGATACTATTGTCTATACGAAGAGCATTTAATTATTGCAACTTGGGGGAGGAGGGCTAAAACTACTCTTGAGGGGTTAATCCTCCTATTCTTCCCTTAAAAAAATAATATCAAAAATATATTGATAGAAGAAATGTTAAAATAACAATTTTTTTTTTGTATTTTTTAATTTTTACAATTTTTCTCAAAAAAAAAAAAAAATGTATTT
This sequence comes from Stegophylla sp. TES_Ste_2020, assembly GCA_025469315.1. NCBI lineage: Eukaryota > Metazoa > Arthropoda > Insecta > Hemiptera > Aphididae > Stegophylla > Stegophylla sp. TES_Ste_2020. The sequence continues at coordinate 8,256 of JAIPRM010003212.1, read as the reverse complement.
TTTCTGTTCTCAGTTAATTGTGAAATATAAAACTCCCCGAGTAACTTTTGTTATAATAATAATAATATAGTTTTAATTTTTGAGTAAAATTATGTTGTATAAACTGAAACTCTACACAGAATTGTTTTATTGAAGAAATTATTTATCATTTCTTTAAAATGTAACACACTTATCAAGTTCCATCTAAGGAGCAAAGAATGACCGTATTTGTACGAGTTGTATTTTAAAATTGGCATTCATAATTTCGAAGCTCTATAGAATTTTTTAGCATATTAAGGGCTTCATGAACAAATAAGTTAGAAAATCACTGTTTTATGTCATGGCATTTTTATGAAACATTATCTGAAAAAAAAATTATAAGATCTCAGATAAAACTCTTATTTTTTTAATAAAACAATTCTGTTAAGCTTCAGAAACACATTATTCAGAACACTATTTGTCAAGTTTTTAATAATAAGACATTTTAATTTCATTATACAACAAAAATGACCATTCTCTTAATTAACAAATTTACTTTGTTGTTAAATTATTAAACATTTCCAAAATAAAACTGACAATTTTAGATTTCTGTATTATTAACTGATATATTTTTTTTTCTGTTATGCGTTACATTATTATTGATAATAAGTGATCATTTTAAGTATTTAGTACTGTTAATTTGGAGTTATGACAAAAAATTGACTTCATGAAAACCAAGTTTATGGCTTATTTAAAAAAAAATTTTTTTGGTAGTTCTCTGTGTTTTTAAAATGATTGCTGATATATCTAAAAATTACCATTAATTATCCTAAAAGTTAACGGACAAAAATTTTGGATAAATTTTACTACAAAATAAATATTTCCATATGTATTTTTTTTTAACTATGTACATACACATTATTGTTAAACCAATAGCTTCTTCGCTCCAATCAGAATCTAATACATTTTACCTAATTATAAGATTAGATTAAATGAGCTCATACTTCAAATTTTCTACGGCTGTAATCACTTCTAAATCCACTGCTGGACAGAGACAACAACACATGTGCTGATATCCTCTTAAAACACCTGAAAACAGTGTATTTTCTTTTGATATCGTTGAGCTTTTCATTGGAGTGCTCTTATTTTTAGAGTTACTTTTCTAGAACTGCATTCAATATTGATTATTTCTGTAAGTGGCGTCTCCAGAGGGGGGTGAAACCCTTTCCATAATTTCAGAAAAAATTAAAAAAATTAATTTATAATATAGTATATTGAACGAAGCCAACAATGTAGTTAATAGTTGAGCTTTAATTGCATAGTGCCTTAATGCAAAAAAAAAAAAACTGAAAAAACAAGATTATAGGTATATCTCCAAATAGTAGATAATATAGAAGTCTCTGCAATAAACAAGTAGTCATTTTTATATAACTTCTTTAAAATACAGATTACATATACACAAAAATTAGTTATAAAATGATAGTATTTTATTTTGCTATTTTGCGTCGAAAATCATAAAATAAATACATTACGATTGGCTTAAGTACGCAACGCATGCGCACTTCATACAAGTGCCCTGAAATATGTTGGACACAACTATCAGGCATTGTCACTACATCCATAGTATATGATCTAAGATAATCTAAGATAAATCTTTATAATCTATGATAGTAATGTTGTGGGTACGTATTCTCGCGCTTTTCGCTACACGCATTGATGTTAGATGGTAGGGAAATTCCCTCCGCGCAGCGAAATTTTAATGAGAATTTCAAAAAAGTGAAAAAAAAGAGTTTTCTACGTTTTAGAGAATTATATCATGCTTGTCATGTAAATTTAATTTGTATTGCAAATTTTCAATCATTATTTTTGATAAAATGATTTCACGCTTGCAGACCGCGGTTGTAACCCATAGTGTAAAATGCATACAAATATAAAATAAAATTTATTTTGTCTTCTGATATTCCTAAATTAATTCTACAGTATACATTTTGTTTTTATTTATTTCAAAATGTTTATTTTGTTCACTTGGATTCTCTAAGTTACTAGTCATCCGCTACAGTTAGTAAATTTGTTATATTAATTTAAAATTGTCTTTTTGTTTTGCTGTATATTCTACTTTATTAATGCATAGTTTATTATAAAATAATCCAAATTTGTATATTTTAAAGGTAATTGTACACCTCCTGGGATTACTTCAAAATTAAACTTAACATTTTAAAATTAGTTTTGATTCTTCAATACTTATATTTCGAAGTCATAAATGACAGAAGTAAACAAGAAAGCCGAACATACTTCGCTTGACGCTCCTCCGGTCAAATACTCTTGGTGGGTGTGAAGAATTTTAAAGAAACGATAACTCATTTCTTCAATAAGACGATTCTGCACGAATGAAATTAATTATATAAAGAACAATAATAATCGTCATTTTCAACACATTCACTAAGAGTTTTTATGAATTAAAAACAAACAAAAAACGAGAAATTTTCAAAATGTCGTACTTATCTCAAAATTGGTCAAATGTTTTTGAAAATTTTATGAGGTGTCTTGTAAAACTTTTTTTCTTATAGTCAGTCTTTTTTTTATCTGGAAATAATGCTTTTTTCTATTAAAAAGTGAACTTGAATTAGTACGTTTAGCTTATGTTTCTGGCAGAGAATTTTGTAGGTTGTAAGTACATTAAAGAGGTAATATTTAAAAATTCTTAACAGTTTTTATCCATAAACTCTGGATAATTTGAATAAAAATAGTAAAATATGCCGAAAACTAAATCTTCAAGAATTCGATTTGTCTCCAAAAATAACAGTACTACAAACTTGATATTTCTACCTTTTTTACAAAATAAAAAATCGTGCACTGGAATTAATAATAAAAATAATTTTGACCACTTTTTGAACAAATATAGAATTTTAAAAGTATCATAAGGTTTTATCTAACAAAATGTTGAATTCTTTATAATATCATCGGTGGTCTTATATCGTATGTTTTATTTTTATAATTTCATTTTATTTTTAATGTTTGATAATCATGTCTGAAAACTCGGTGTTGACTAAAATCGCAAAACATATTTTGTGCGCCCTCATATTTAAATAATATTATATATTGATGAAAACACGTAATTAATTCTACCTGATTTAAAAATATTAAATAATTAAATTAATTTATCGTAAACATAATATCAACTACGTAATAATTAATTTTCATCTACTAATCTGGACACTAATCACCTACGCAAAATAAACCCAAATGCGCTGTAGAATAAGCCCTGATATTAGTATTTAAAAAAAAAAAAAAAAAAAATATTATTTTGCTCTCAGATCTTTTTTGTGTTAATTCGAACTTCGTTTCACCGGTCTTTCATCCAGAGCTTTTTCCCAGTATTTCGACGACGACAGCGCTTTGCAGATGTTACAATAATTACAATAATCAATATACTCGCGCCATGAGAGCTGAGAGACCGTCGCGCATCCACAAATGACCCAGTTCGCACATACGGCTGAAATTGTAACGTTGTGTATATCGCCATCGTGATCGTCGGCTGCAGTGAGTTACGGCACGCAACAGTTATATTATTTTATACGTCTTCTTGTACATATCATTTATAAAATGAAACGTGACGTCTCATCTGCGAAAAAAAAATCGACGGGTAAGCATAAAATATTATTCATATTGTAATATTAGTATATCTTTATACATAGTCGAACGCTGAATTCAATGTACAGCTGCTAAAAACTACAGTAACAGTTGAACTGAAATTATCAGGAAATATACATAATATTATTACTAAGTATAGGTGCACAAAGAAAGGATTTTTCGAAATTCAGATCCTAAATGTGGGCAGAAATGAAGGGAAATATGGGTAAAAATGGGCAGTATAAAAAGTTTGTTATCACGTTTACATCATTTGTTGAATTTAAAAACCGTGGTTAGAGGAGACACAATAGTCTAAAGTCAACCCCTCTAAGAATAAAATAAAACGATTTATCTGTGTGTACGGGCTAATCTTCGAAACGGTTGAATTGATTTTGACAGGCAGGTAGATATTCTTCGTCCTAGAGAAGACGAAGACGGTGAAAGAAATAGAGAGGACTCTAATGTATCAAATATTTATTTTAATCTGGCACCGAAGATAATTTAGCTCTATTATATCATTTAATAGCATATTTTAAAATGGACAAATCACAATTATTGCTTTATTTTGATTATTGATTTGCATGGTTTTAGAATTCAATTATATTAATTTAAGATACAACAACAAAATTTCAAAGAGACTTTTTTCATTTCTTTATTAGAAAAAATTCCAAAAATTTAATACAATTATTTGATTTTTATTAACTAAGTACCTATCTACTTCAACTTAAGTATAACCTAAATTCAAAATTCAGACAGAATTGCATAAACAAAAATGATATTACAAAAAAAAAATAATAAAATAGTTGTATACTTTCAATAAAATGTACAGAACATTTAAATTATTCTTTTTTTTATACTTTTAACCTAGTTGCTGAACTAGATATTAAATACACCTATATTCAGTGAGTCATTGAAACGTAAATGAGTATATAACATATCATTTAAGCTAATCTTTCGATCAAGTGTCGATTATAAAATATAAAGTGACCGAATAAAATTATTTTCATTACAGTGTATGAGTATACTGAGTAGTGCAGATGGCGTGAAACTGATATATAATAGAAATAACAGTTGCTAAAAATATAAATAGCGTTAACCACTGTTAAAACTGAGTACATTTTATCGAATTAAGTTTTGTCCGTATTATTTTGATCGATTATAAAGTGTTAACCATTAAACATATTTGTCTATAAAAAACAAGTTTTTCGTGCTATCTTGTTGTTATTACTTGAATTATCCAGTTAAGCGCACCCTTCAAGGGGAACTTATCAAGAAGTAACACCAAATTCCCATGGAAAATGGCAAAATGTTCATAAATATTTTTGAAAATTAAAAAAAAAACTACTGATTTATCAATGTAATATTTGTCGATTATAAATTATGTGTTTTGGGTGTATTACGTTTTGATTTTTGCAAGCAAGATTATACAACTAAATTAATATTTAAAATTTTTATAAAAATGAGAACTTTAAAAATGTGGAAAAACTATCATTATATTCTTTCAAAAAATGACTATGAGTTTTTTCCAGAAAGAAAACATATTTTAATAATAAATGTTTTTGACATTTATTTATACTTCGTGTCTGCGTGTATATTGTGGAGAGATCATTTAGATTTTAGATCAAACTAAGACGTGCAAAAATGTGGATAATAGGTACAATCAGTGGCGTAGCCAAGGGGGAGGCTAAGGGGGCTATAGCGCCTATAGCCCTCCCCATTGACCGTGATTTAAGATATTTATACCATATTATTCAGTAGTAAGCTGTAATTAAAAGTTTAAATTTTTTGTTTAGGTAGCAGTTTTTTATAAAGATATTCTATTATACCTATTTATTTCCTCAAAATAGAAATTTTATACCGAATAAGAAATTAATAATAATAATAAAGCTTATAAAAATACTCAGTGTGAATAATAATAGAAACAAAAATGTTTAAGTCGAAAAACAATTCACAGAAGAGACTTCAGCATAATGTACTTAACTTATTATTCAACGGTCATAAACAACAGAAAAATGCAATGGTGCATATTATAATATCTGAAATAGCATTTTCTCGTTATAGACAAAGAAATCAAAATTTTATTTTTCTACATGTCGAATATGGAATCTTAGCCCTCCTCATACGAAATTCCTGACTACGCCACTGGGTACAATGACAAAAGATAGATTGGGCTGATTGTGCACGCTAATATAGTATTCACAGTCAGAATTTGAATAAGGCATTGAATAATTAATCGATACATATGGATGCAAGAATTTAGATTTCTCGAGTTAAAATTATTTTTAAATATTTTTCTTTAGTATTTTCAATCGGGGACGTTATTTCAAAATTTTCTAGATTAGGACAAAATTATCGGTTGGCTCATGAAGTTATTATAAATCACAAAACCACTCGTTATTCCAAACATGATATCCTAAACATAGTTTCAATACATATTCACAATGTGTGATAGGTATATAAAAAAAAAAGTCGGAATACTTTTTACTATGGCTATTCTTCACTCCCCATTGGTTGGTTTTGTTTTATTTTAAAAAAACGATAAAAAAAATTCTTAGAAAATTTAATTCTCAAACGACATTTTCACTCAAACGTGAATTTTTGGCGTATTTTTTTCGTTTTAATTGTGACAGTAGAATTTTTTAGAGAATTAAATTTCCTACGAAAAAAATAGGTTCTGTTAACTAAATCTGCGAATTAATTATTTCCAAAGATTTCATTCAATTCCGATTTTTATGAGAATGTTTTTGTAGAAAATTTAACTCTTTACAAAATTATGCTATTATAAGTCCGTATTTTTCCGTGTTAACTAAATGGGAAACTAACTCGGTTTACGTCGTTCACGGATCTGATCTAGGAAGCTGAAATTTTAGAAGATTTTTTAACACTAAAAAATAGCCAACAGTACCAAAAAAATACCCTAATGCTCATAAAACACAGAATGAAATCCTCAGTTAGTAGCTCGAAAAACCATACGTCATAATATTAAACTTACCGAGAGCTTATTGATATCACAAAAAAATTATGACTAGTGTCACCTTAATCAAGATGCCAATCATGAGCCACAATGGGTGATGAATTTATACACATACTTTTTTTTAACCCTGTATCACCTCCTGTGTATCGTCATTGACCTACATCATGGTTTTATTCACAGTCAGATCTACAGATATTAATCTATAATCTATTATTATCAAAATCTGTGGTCAGACCATGGTTTTATTAAGCAATATTTTTGAAAAAAATATAAAGATAACATAATTATCATATAAGCCATTGTTTTATACTCTTATACTCATAAGTTATAAAGGTAGGCTTTATACTTTTAAACAGACAAATACGAGCGGCCCATAAAGGCGTGAAAATGGTAGGGCAGGGCGAATGTCCCAGTCTACCCCCTCTTCTTTCGCCTCAAATTACATTTTTGTTATCCATTATTTGTGCTCTAATGTTCAGAGTACCTAAATATTGATTGTCATTCCTAGATTTTGATTGATGGGCGTCCTTATATTCGATTGATATTTCTTGTGGCTTATATTGTGTATAAGTATAGAAATTAGAAATTATTAATATTATTCAGTAGGTATTATCACTCAAAAAAAAACCATCCTCCATCGATTAAATAATTTTCAAAAGAAAATTTAAAGTTAATTACTAAAATATATTATAATATATTATTTATAAACTTCAAAACCATGTGTCACCAAATAGTGGCCCGCGGGCCGTATACGGTCGCAAATTATATCCGGTCCGTAGATAAGAAAAGAAAAAAAGATACAATCCTTAATATTTTATTATATAATAATACAAGGGCGAATTTATAAACGCGTTAACTTTTTTTCAAAATGCTCAGATACTTTCGAAATTTCTTTTAAACGAAAGCCTGTTAACAATTACATAGGTAAATTCAGAAAAAGTCAATATTTTACTATGCTCTCCCCTTCAAGGGTGAATGAATAAATCGGCATATTTTTAGCTTTTTTAACGTTTTTGCCGGTAATTTTTGATAAAATGAACTCAAATTTACATCATACGTAGGCAGTTTTGATATAAACTCACACTACCCTGAAAAATTAAAATTAATTCGATCATTTTTACGGCCGTTACACCCCCTAATTTAATTTTAGCAGGTATTTCCGTTACTGGTGACACCCAAGATTACGTTAAATTTGCAGACTCGAAAGACTCGAATTTTTTCGAATATTTTTTTTAAACGAAAAAATGCCCATCAGTATTAACTTGGCTAAATTCGGAAAAAGTGAATCTTTTAGTATAATATAAATTGGATTCTGAGCAGAACGAAAAAGTTTATGACTGTACAATGATGTTTATTATTTTTAGATTCTGAACGAAGTGAATCAAAAGTTTTACAATGATGTTTTATTTTTATTTTCTGAGAACATTTTTTCATATAGATTTACTTGCTCATGAATCTCGATCAACAACTTTTTGAAATTATATTTGTCTCTGGTTGGTACTTTAAAGAGGTCATTTTTTGAATTTCTCAAATCTTCGATTTTTTCTTTTTTGGAAAAAACTACCCAAAATTTGATAAAGACTTTATTTTTTTTAGTCTGTAATTTTAGATTCTGAACAAAGTGAAGAAGCTAGTGTTTTTACAATGACGTTTATTTTTTTTTTTTTATTTTTTATTTTTACTGTTAACACTTT
>JAIPRM010003211.1:0-26857 GCA_025469315.1 Stegophylla sp. TES_Ste_2020 | reverse complement strand
GTTCAGAATCGTTTTACTGAAGAAATGATTTATCGTTTCTTTAAAATTTAATACGCCCGTCAAGAGAATACCACCCGTCGTGCGAAGTACACCCATCGTGCGAAGTATGTCCGGCTTTTTTAAATTTTTATTTGAAATTTTTCGCGGCAGAAATAATATATTATACTAAAAATGTTAGTTTTTCATTCATAATAAATAATAATTAATAATTAATGCAGGAAAAATTACTCTTATAGAGAAAAATTTAAAAATACGCAGCATAAATTATTATGCGTCTAACAACAAAATACACTGAAATAAATTCGCAATATCTGTGTTGAAATATTGATACATCACAAAAACGTACTAATTCAACACGTAAAATGCCATTAAAATACAAATTACACTTTATTCTAATATTAATAATTTACATCGAATTGGACACATTTAACTGTAAACAACGAAACGGGAGAAAATAATTTTAAGATTCAAAACAATTCAGTTTTTAAAACATTTTTTACATTTTATGGGCAAATGACATTTTTTAGCTGGATAAACACCTTATTTCTATTTAGATCTGTAATAATCTTAGGACAACTGTTAATCTAGAATAGAAAAGTATTCAACAACCACCGATATATCGTGCATATATTCTTAGTAATAATCTCAGTGTTTATTTTGGCTCGGTTATACACAGACGGTGTAAACTTAGCATTGATTACTTATTTCGAATTAAGTTCAAAACACATTTTCTTCGTGTCATTGGATTTTATATTTTTGTTACATAACATTTACACCTCATATCCAAAAAAAAAAAAACAAAAAAAAAAAACACATAAATCAGTATGTAATTAAATGACAGAAAAAAACATATTATTCATACACTTATTGCTATTATTTTAGCGTAAATTACATAATAACAGATTTCAATACATTTGAACAGTAAATAAAATGACAGCAAATGTATATTTTACACAGCCTTGTAAATTATTTTATTATTATCATTAAAATGACACTGCACACCGAGTTTTCCACTGTCTTTCACACACGTGGTGCAGCACAATAAAAGTAATTTTGCAACAAGCAACAAATTCATAATTACGAGGTATTGAAATAATTGTAGAAACCCAATGTTTTACGTATTAGAAAAAAAAAAAACATTGCTTGTAATCTATGATCTGTGTATACTTTTGTGTGCACGAGATTTTTTCTTATTATTTAAATTTGAAGAAATAAAAAAAGTAGTATTTAAAATAATACTATATTTAAATAATGTTATGTAAAACAAGCAAATACTTTTCGATTCTGAGTGGAAAATTTATCAAAAACATTTGATCAATTTTGTCAATTTTGAGTTGAGCATCTGAAAAAAATTGGAAATTTCTCGTTTTTTGTAAGTTTTTATTCCATGAAAATTTAGATTCTGAATAGAGCGAATAAGTTTATGATTTTACAAAGATGTTTAATTATTTTTTATTTTTTCTCTCTTTCTGTAAATACTTTTTCGTAGAGAAATACTTGTGCAAAAGTTTGGATCAGTGACACTATAGATCAGAAATCACACCCAAATGGTATTTTAAAGATGTAATATATTTATTCATAATTAGTATAAAAGGGAAAAGTTTTTTCTTTTTTTCTTAATCATTTGTTCTCTAATTTACGTTTCTTTTTCTCACATTTCATTCGTCTTTATCTGTATTACTTTTGAATTAACGTAAATCTAATATTGGATTTCTTTTAAATCGTTTAACCCTTACAGATCCAGAATTATTATTTTTTGCACCATCAGTAATGCATAAGTAAACCAAAAATATTTTACATTCTGAGCAGATCGAAAAAGCTTATGATTTTACAATGATACTTTTTTTTCATTCTGTGAACACTATTTTTATTATGTTTAAATTTTCATAATGTTTTGATTAAAAAATGATGGTTTTCGAGTCTTTTTTTGTCAAAATTTGGGTAGTTTAAAAAAAAAAAAAAAAAAAAAATAAGAATTGAGAAATTCTAAAAATTACCTCTCTAACGAACCTCTTTAACGAACCAACTAGAGGCAAATCCGGTTTCAAAAAGTTACTGATCGAAACTTTTAGACAAGTATATCTATACGAAAAAATAGTGACTGCAGAAAAAAAATAAACATCATTGTAAAAACACTAGCTTCTTCATATCGTTCAGAATTTGAAACTAGCAGCTATATCTTATGTTTTAGTATTTGAATAAGCGTAGTGAGGAAAAATAAAAACAAATCATAACAGTTGGAATGAACTGTAAAGTAATAATGATCATGTCTAATGTTTAATCGTGCTTGCCATTATATTGTTAGGTATATTATGTTTATATAATATTACCATCATTATTCATAATTGTATTCTTTTTCACATACAAACAGAATTTATGATATTATTCATTTATATTGTAAAATATTTTCAAAGGTTATCCAACGCGTATCAAGCAATTAATAATAAACTGATCGATAAGGAACTGTTTTTTTACGAAGTCAATCGAATTTAAATAATGAACGTCTACTTAACACAAAAGCGGTCAATCTTCTAGAAATTTCGTTTGATTGTTGTTAAAATTAATTTTATGTATATTATAATATCGAAGTAAACGTAACACAAATTAAATTGTTACATTTTTTTTTGGAACATTATTTATTATTAGACGAGTTTGAAACACATTCGTTTTTTGTAATGCATTAGTATACCTACCTACGTCATTTACCTGCATAGTTATGTGCACAGACTCACGTTGAGAAAATCCATATCGATTTGGTAGGATCGACAATGGTTATATAAACAATCTTGGTTAATGTTTGTTACAAATTGGTACACATAAATTGTACAAAAATATTTAGCAATTAATTTTTTTTCAGAACGCGATAAAATTTCGAAGGGGGTAACACCCAAAAAACCCCTCCCTCTAGACACGCTCCTGTCTCGTCAGTTACTAGTGAGAAAATATAAATTTTGTGCGCGTTAGCGTCTCACACCAACACATCGTCACCACGCTCAATAAAAAAATATTTAATACACAAATACGATGGCCAACGGTGTGATTTCCACTAATATTGTAAATTTTAATATATTTTTACTCACGTAGCTGATCATTGGAATGTTCCACGACTGCGCGACCACCGCTTCGGTGTAGCACGTGCTCCCCTCGGGTCCGAAAAACACGGCCACCTTGTCGCATATCATCTGCGTCACCGTCTTGGTCGAGTGCACCATGTTCCCTTGCGTGTCGTTCCATTTCAGCACCAGCTTCACGTTGGGTAACATGTTCGGGTCATCCTCGATCTGCGCGGACAAAACGACGGTATATTATACGATATGTGAGGGGGGTTTATAAGGACATATTACGTATATTATAAGGACTGCACGAGGCGAAAAGGAAGAACACGAATCGGAGTGGGGGGGGGTGGTGTTATTGGAGCCCTAGGTACGTTGGACATCCCCTAACATCGATTCTTCCAATATGACAAAGTGCACTAGGGGTAACTTCACTAATATTGGTATATTTGAAGCAATTTTTAAACGAACTCGCAAACCTAAATAAATTTTCTAATTTTTGTAATCCCGTATCCTCCTTCTTTTGGTCGTAACTATGCGAAAATTTGGATTTTATCTTTATATTCAAGTTAGCCAACAAGTTTTCTAAAACTTTTTAGAGTCCGAACGAAGCGAAGAAACTAGTATTTCTACAATAGATGTCCATTTGTTTTTATTTACATTTTTTTACAATGTTTAAATTATTTTTTTTTCTATAAACATTGACTAAATGTCATTTAATATGAAGGCAGCCGATCACAAATAGTCGGAAGAAGAAGCGAGGGGAAGTAAGAAAACAGAGTATAGTGTTGTTGACTGTAGAACGATTTTAAATATACCCCTTCACGACGGTAAGAGAGTTACATATTATACGCTTATTTAGAAGGGATCGATGTGTTTATCTCTTCCTTAGTTATCTCCACAGTTTAAGATATCTTAAACCGTAGTTATCTCTTTATAGTTTCCTTTTGATTATTATTTTTCATATTTATAGGTTTGCTTATTAAAAGTATATAGTAGGACTTTGAATTGTAAAGCTTCTAACCACCCCCCCCCCAAAAAAAAAAAAAAAATTAAATTATACACGTCAAGTGTATGTCGGAGAAAGGCGGAGGATTGATACCACATACCTATACCTGTATAAAGGGTGCGGTAAAGGATTATGAAAAATTTTAATCAAATTTTTAATTGAAACAAATTGTATCTTATACATCACAAAAATTACTTTTTCACCAATTTTTTTGTTTCAATATTTTTGCCACTAAAAACTTGGCTCATAGACTAAGATTAAAATTCGTTACAACCCACTGCCAGCCAAACCGTGTTAAGTATGATTAACGGCGTCACTTACTTGCTTTAGTGCGTATGTCAGCGCCCCAGAAATGACAAGGCCTTGCCGGTTTTCCAGGGACCCCCGTGCTGCGGTAAGGTAACCTACCGTCAAGTGGCGCAATATTTTGGTTTGATCGGTGGCGGTATTTTGCGTCCCGGGGCAGATCAGTACGAACACCGCAAACAGCTGGATGAGGAACGCCGCCTTCGGTCGACCGTTCCGCATTTCACCTGCAGCCACAGTAACAATGGCGAAAAATTGCGTTATTATTGTAATAATATGGAGAACGTATACAATAACAATAAATAATATATAAAAGCATTGTTGAATACAGGCATTTATTCCAAGCGGGGAGAACTCTTTTATAGATTCTAAACAGAGCGAAGAAGCTTATGATTTTTAACAATGATGTTCGGCTTTTTTATATTTTTTCTCTTTCTGTCAACACTTTTTCATATAGAAATACTTGTTAATACCAAAAGTTTCGATAAGTAACTTTATAGTTTAGGAATCACACCCAAATAGTACTTTAGAGAGATCAATTTTCAAATTTTTCAATACTTATTCCAAAAACGTGGAAAATCTGTCGAACAATATTGACAAAAAACGACATAATATACAATTAGCTGAATTTCAGTGGCACGCGATAAAAAATTTGTTAAGCTTTTTTATTTTTTTTTAGCTCATGATTTTACAATAAAGTTAATTATCCCTTCCCCTTATGTGAACCCTTTTTTGCATTGTCTGAAATTTTCAACTAGCAAATTTTGAATCAGAATTTGGCTCTAGAAAGGTAATTTTTTCAAAGCGTTGACACAGTATAATATAATGTATTACCACGTGATTTTATTTCGCTTTCATTGTTTATTTGGTTACTATAGAGAATTTGATAGCAATCATTAAATTTGTTGAACATGTCAATTATGGTAACCATGATAACATAATAGTCAATAAATTTTTAATTTTTAATTATATTTATTTTTAATGTTGGTAACCACTGTAACGAAAGCTCCGCTTGGAATCGCTTTATTGAAAAATTGATTTATACGTTTCTTAAACTAAAAAAAAAGTTGTTATTTTATGTGAAAATTACCAGTTTCATTGAAATTCAAATTTTAAATAATTATAAAAAAAAATTAAAAACTTTTTTTTTAAATATTAAATATTTACTTACATTAAAACATTTCTCATATTTATTTTCAAACTATATTTCAATTTTCATAAAGTTTAGATAAAAAAAGTTTTAAAGGCGTTCTGTCAAACTTTAGATAGCTTTTACATAATTTTAGAAAAATTATTGAAAAATGTCACCTTTAAAGTACCATCTAAAGCACAATTTTGATTCAAAATTTGGTCAAACTTATGGACAAGTATTTCTATACGAAAATGTACCTATATAAAAGAATAAAAATAAATTAACACGATTATAAAAAACAATAGTTTATACATTAATTGCTGTAATAACAGAATATATATATATATTGTAAAAAAAATTGATTTTCCTAATTTAGTTATAGATTTAAGGTGGTACGCGAAGTGATCATAAAAATATTTAATAGTAATCAGTGATAAAAAGGTTGGGAACCCCTGCTCTACAACATACTGACTCTATATGATTGTGATAATTGAAATCCGGACAGAATAATATAAGTCATAACACACAGGTCCTTTTTTAGTAGTAACTTTATCAATGTATGTACTATGTAATATAGATGAACGGCACCTTGTAAATAACATAGACTTACAAATAATATATAAAATATATAAAAATCAAAAATATTAGTATCAAAATTATATTTTTAATATTTGACACATTTATTTTGTTTGGATATTGAAAAATTATGATTAATAAATATAAAACGTTCTAAACAGTTTGGTATTTTTTAGTAGTAAAATTAGGAACATCCCAGATACATAACCTTCAAAAAGTTAGCCCTCAGTTTTTTTAGGATTTTACCAGAAAACTTGGTTGGTTAACCAATTCATTCGTACAAACTATAATTTATATTATTATTGTTTTATGCGAAGATGGGCCCACTGGAATTTCACTTATTATGTTTATGTAATTTCCATTCAAAAATAAATATTTAAGGATTTAAAATAGAAAAATGTTATTAAAAAATTACTATTCAAATACAAACATATATTATATTTATCAAACGGTAAATAAATTTGAACGTCCCAAACATCACTTAAATTCATTAAAAATATTAACGTCGTTCACGTTCCATTTGAAAAAAAAAAAAAAAAAACGAGTGACGATCGTATGTTGTTCACAAAATGTGAACGTGAACGCGTTGAACAACGTTTTTTCCAAGCCCTATTAATGAACAATATCATAGGTAACAAAAAATATTTATTGGTTAAATTCTGAATGATTTATGGTTTCAAAAAATACAATTAAATTCAAAAATAGAAGCATTATCGCACGTGTTTGTTATTCGATTTGCATTACGTATCTATGATATAGTATTTTTTATTGGTTTTGGAACTTTATAAACACAAACACATACAATTTTTAATTCAACCAATAGAAAAAGATTTTTTTATTATTTTTAGTAACTCTATAAATTGGATATTTTAAAATTTTTACTCTGGCATTAAAACGTGTTCTGTAATTTTAAAACAACTATATTTTATACTACATTAAATTTATAATACCTCTGTCCTTTATTAATAAAATATATATTTTTTGGTTTCACTAAATGCTCAACCGAAACAAAATACTAATTTTAATTTTATACTTTGTACCATATCATACCTTCTAAATATTGAACCAATAATTTATTAAATAAACTTAGTTATAAACAAAACTTGAGACTTAAAGCATTTAAAAACTATGCGATACGAGCTATAATATGCTCTACAAGTAAAAAAAGCCGGACATTACTTTTTTATTCAGCCAATTTTATATCGTACTATTAACTAAGAACAGGCATACAAAATGTTAATGAGAAAAAATAGTGTTAGAAAAAAATGTTCAAACATTTTTTTTTTCACGATTTAAAAATTTTCTTGCGCTAAAACATCACTCATAATATTGTCTATATTTAAATTTTCATCGTTTGGATTATAAAATGATAGTTTCCGAGTCGTTTTTGTCAAATTTTAGGTAGTTTTCCCAAATTTTGAGAAAACTATTACGAATTTCGAAAAATGACCTCTCAAAAGTGTTAAAAAAATATTGAAAATAAACATCAGTGTAAAAACACAAGCTTCTTTGCTCCACTCAGAATCTAATAGCGAAAAAGCACAAAAACCCTAAAATATACAAAAAAGATACACTAAAAACTTTTGGTTTCTAATTTCTTTTAGTATAAAACAGATTTCTAGCTTACACTGATATTCTTTCATAAGCTAGAAACAAATATGCATAAATGCTATAAGTCTCAAGCCTTGGTAATAACTTTAGTACTCAATAACAGCAGCTTAGCCTGACGTTGTATAATAGTATAATAATAATATGTGGGAACTACCTCTTAGCGTTGTTTGACTTAGTTTTCAAAATGCCTTAAGCAATACATTATGATTTTTAATAGCCAATTTTCATTAAAGTATCTAATCTTGAACATAATTCGAAAACAATAATTGAGGAATCGAAGAGAATCGCTCAGTTTTAAAAAGATTCGGTGCAAATGGAAGGATAAAACCTCGGATAAAACGTAAAATGATTGTGCGTCTACCATGTATCGAATTCATATTTATCTCATACGATAATAATATATAATTATGTTATATTATTATTTATATATATTTTATCACTTAGAGATAAAAAATTACACTGCCGTCGTCGTATAACTGAAACAGTATCATGCGGAAAAGAAAATATGTCTGTGTCCATGGTTCCACAGAAGTCGTAACAATGAAATAAGGTTTAAAAAACAAACACACGATCCATATACCGAGAATCGAAAATTATTAGAACAATACAAGTTCACTGAACGAAGTACTCGTATTTTTTTTTTTTTTTAAGTATTATCTATAAACAAGCACATTAAAGTACCTGTTACTTACGTGCAAAATAAAAATAGTTTCTTTTAAATTAAAACACAAACGCAGATGGACTCACTTACAAAAATAAATTTTAGGATAAACTATAATTCGATTTTAATTTATCAGGCAAATTAATTATTTTATTTAGAACTAAATAATTGGATGGATTTCTAGTGTTAATTAGTTTGTAACAACGCTTATAACAATTATTTATTTATTTTATGCTATGCCTATAGAGAATACAAATATAATATTATTATGATTTTTACGGTTGATTATTATTATATTTTATGATACTTAAGGTCGTTGAAGAAAATTCAAAGTTTATTTCAAAGTAATACAACTTTTAGGTATACACAAATTTACATTTACCCCTGCACAAATTACGTTCGTTTTAAGGGTTGAGGAAGTTCTATATATTATTTAAATACAAGTAAGTAACATAAAAATATACGCAGGTAGTAACACTTGTGGGTATAAAAGAAACTATTTAATCGAATCTTTAAAACAAACAAAAATAGTACTTTTGTCTAAAATAACAAAATAATAAATAAATAAATAAAATAATACATATTTTAATGTATGCGTGGTATATTATTATTATGCGCAATTATTTCAGTAAAATCGACCGTATAAACAGTATATATATATGTTACTGTATTGAAAGAAAATTTGACTGCATAATATTGTATAAGTATGAAGAATTAAATAACGTACAGGATGATAGGTCAATGTCATACTTCAAGTCCGTACAGTTATAAATGAGAATAATTTCTACATACAAGTAAGAAGAATGATATTGTGGCAATTTTTATTTTTATTTTCAGACAAAGGGGATAACAGAAAGAAAATACATTAGCCCCATAATATATATTTAAAAGAGCTACTGTTTAGTACGTATAAGTTTAACATATTTTATTTTACGACACTATAATTTGGGATACACTGCGTTATTTTAATAGATCCGAACAGTTTAGTCCTGCGGGTTCTGCTCCCCTAAGTGATCGTCGTCGTCGTTGTCACGAACAATAATCACGCAGAATAATAATATTGAAATATAAACATTGAGAGTACAACACATCTCAAAACGGTATTTAATTCCTTATCCGAAGAGATTCACTAGATACATATATTTTAATACGAGTGTTGCACAACTCATTTCCTTAGGCAAACGAATGTTCTCATCGTCACTGATAAAAAATAAACAAGTAGCAGTATTTTTATTACTTTTTTTTTTTTTTCAATAAGAAATTAGCAACAAATATATCGTGTTCTCGGATGGCACGTAAGTGTTTTTTAATAAAACATGATTTATGTATTATATTCTACATAAATAAAAGCGAGAACGAGGACGTAATAAAAATTATTTGTAATTGAGAATAAATCTAAATATATACATATATATATATATATATATATAAACGTAAGAAATAAAAATAGATGTATAATAGATTGAGTATTAATAACGTCATAATTTCATAAATAATAACAAGGCGCATGTTATAAAAAGAGTTATACAATTTTCTAAACCATTATATTTCCTCGAAAACATGTAATTAATATTCATTGATTTTGATTTTTTTTTTTTTTATCGAAATAATGGCTGGAAGCAACTAGAGAGAGAGACAGAGAAATAAAATTAGTCGTACCTGTAAACCAACAGCTCCATTTTTGAAAGCAACTCAATTCGACGCGTCACCATATCGACTCTGTAAACAATAATGGAAATAATTAAAATACGTTTTAAAAACGATTATGAAATATATGTATACTATTATTTATATTATATTGTTAAAAACATTAAGTGCCGTCCTTAGACCAATGAGTTTTTATTTTCGCGAAAAAAAAAAAAACCATAATACAATTGAGAAGCACTGGTCGAGATAAATTAATCTATTTTTAGACCTTATTGCCACGAGCGTATCAGAGGTCAAACAAATCCTACGCACTCACACACACACTTATGCGCATTTTATGTACATTATTATCATAATACAACCTACAACACTACTTGTACTATGTGTGTGTGTGTGTGTGTGTGTTATGGACTTTATGGGCTAACCCTCTCCACTCGCATTGATAGAAACAAGGACATTTCACCATGAAATAATAATATTATAAAATGTCTAAATCGAATTCTTATCATTTTTTTTTTTTTTTTAATTTTAATTATTATAATATTATTATTCTCGTGCTAGTCATCATTTTCTCCACTATGTAAAATTAAAATATTTCCATCATTTGAATAATGATAATACGTAATTATTGTTATTTTAATTTCTAGTCCACACTATAAAAAAAAAAACAATGGCCCGTGTAAACGCGCGCACCGATGAAAAATGGACACAATGTAACGTTATGCTAAATCTACATTGACAGACGGATAAGTGTGCGAGAGAAAATGACGAGGAATCTGTACGTTTCAACTGTTCGTACCGAGTAAACGGATAAAATGCTCTTCCCGTTTTTTATCCCACGACGGTAATAATAATAATAATAATATTATATTCAAAAATCACACAAGTAGAGAATAATTAATTATGAGAAAAAACCAAATACGTATACGCGTGTTTGAGGAAATAAAGCGAACAGTTTATTAGAAAAAGAAAATAATATGTAGTTATCGTCTGCCGATCTCGCGACGATGCAAAGAATGGTTATTATACGATAACCTTGTTAATGTTATAAAATGTAAATGCGGACGGGTTGTACCGAAAGGTGTCGGGTTAACGAAATGTTGTTTGGGGAGAAAAATATAAGAGGGATAACAAGGATTTCGACGATCCTTATTTATTCAATACACACTAACGTGCGTACGTTATTATCAACTAAGCTTTATCTAACCACCACACCCCGATGTATACAAAACGTGTCACACGTTTCCAATATTTGACGTAGCCACAAACACGCAGCATATTGTGTGAAACATGCAACGATTCGTATCATTAATTATTATTACTAATGATAATGGTATGTTTTAATTTCTAAACGAATTCTATTTCGCTCGATGAAATAATGAAAAATTAACGAGTAGTACCTGCCCTTAAAATAGTGTCAGAATATGATACATTACACAAAGCTATGTTAATTAATTGTATATGTAAAGTAATTAGGTGAGCAATATTTTATAAATAATTTTGACGTTGAACGCTAGCGTTCATAAATGACAATTGGGAATTGAGAATCAAATCTAATTTTTGGTGTCAAAAAATGTATGATTATTATTATTATTTCTTTGCTCGACTTTGCTAAACCAAAATATAACCTACTGAAAAAATCATTATTTTTGTAAAACGATCACCAATCTTTTCTATTTGTATCAAATTATGCTTTTAGATTTCAATATTTTTTTAATCGTAATGAATAAACAAAACTGTTAATAGTTGTTATCAGAGTGACAAATAACCGTTTAGCTGAGGGTGGATTTGAAACGGTGGTAGGAAAATAAGTCTTACCAGTTAAACTTATTTATAATTTACAAAAAATATTGATTTTAAATTATTTTGTAAATTTAAAATTCACAAATAGTACGTAATGAACAATAATTCACTTATGTGTACCTTAATGATGATTGACGAAATCAAAAAACACAGTGTAAAACTAGTGCTTAAAAAGTAAGAAAATGTTATTACTGTTATATTTTAAGACATTACACAAATTTAAAATAAAATTATAACATGCATTTTAAGGCAGTGATGGAATTTGTATGGAAAAAGAAGTGTGGGAAATATGATAAAATATCGTAGTCTACAGGTCCTGGTTAAATTATTTAAAATTATTTACATTACGAGCGTTTTAAATCGAAATTAAGAAGTAAAAAGTATATATATCAAATGAATATAATATAAAACAATGCAAATATTTTTTACATGAATTTAAAAAACGCAATGAAACTCAAAGGAATTATTATGACGGATTTACTTTTATTAAAAAAAAAAAAAAAATTATGAACACACAGAAGATAGAATTGCAAACTTTATCCGTTTTCCTGGAAGCCAAAATTTTCATCATTTTATACCAAATTACAAAACTTTACATATAAGCACGTGAATATATATTATACGCGTGACTATTACACACTGAACATGTCATTATACTGACTTTATTTTTGAAAATATTTATACTTAGCACGTAGTCTCGAGGAGCAGCACACTCCATTCGATGAAGGTGGGGCGCGTTAATAATGTTTATTCATGATCTTTATACTGTGATCACAGGGGTCGAAAATTATATATTTTATATTAGTTAATTTTATACGACGACGACGGACAGTATCTGAGGTGGCACTTCAACCGTATAGAAACGTATTGTACAGTTACATATAGTATATTACCGTGACTCGGGTAGAGAAAACGAGAACTTTATTTAAATGCGTGTGTGCACATCAGTTAATTTAGTCGTTAAAACTCTCTGCGGTGGTCGGCCGTGTATACATTTTTATACTGGATAATATAGGAGCTGGTATTTGATTTATTTGTTACATACGTTCTACGGAACGGTTTCGGTGTTTATTTATTATTATTATTATTTTTTTAATTTGTACTCTAGCCACAATTAAACCCAACTACACACGCCTGTAATTTAAGGGCATAATAGTCACGGATACTTTTGTATAATATAAACGAAAAAAGTGGCGACCGACCGGTTCGATTTGAATATACTAACCGACACACAACACACAACACACGCGGGCGCGTATATATATATATTATATACATTTATTTTATGTGTGTGTGTGTATATTATGGAATACACAGTAATAACAGGTTTTTGGTTTTGTGACGGTAGTGACTACAAGAAAAAAAATAACGTACGGAATTAAATACAAAAATCCAATAAACTGGTTTTTATGGAGATTTTTTTATTTTTTTTTTCGCAAACTCCAAATGCATTTTCTCCATTCAATCAGAGTAACAAAATGGTTAATTTTTTAACAAGTCAACGTGATCATTTTATTATAGGCATACCGGTTATCATTCATCGCATATTATACTAATTAAAATAATATAAATATTATGAATTATTATAATACATACACATACGATACCAATCGGCTATCGCCTATATATATAGTGATGGAAGTGGGAAATTTCCATTTTAGAAATTTCTAAAGTGGAAATTTCTGCTCTTTGGAATTTCCCAAAGAAATTTCTAGGTAAAACCATTTGAATAATAGTTTTTGTTTACGTAAATGTTGTTTTGATAAGACATATTATGAGAAAAAGACATAAGTACATATTATTAAGCATATAGTTATTTTGTATACATATAATGTGTAAATTGTAAAGTAATAAGCTTTTTTATTAATCGTATGATTTGTTTAAAAAAATATATAAATAATATTTATATGAAAAACTCTATGTTATATTGAGTATTATTTCATACACATTTCATGAAATTTCCTCTAAGAAATTTCTCAAAAATTAAATTTCTGAAATTTAACATCTCTACCTATATACCATGTTACTTAAATACTCGTATGAAGACAATAAGAGTGTATTCTAAAAGGACGCATAATAAACTGCATTTGTTTTCCTAATGATTTAAGTTAGATGTGTATATATACATGGCACAGGCAACGTGAAATAATAAAAAAGTATATTTTTATTTATAGATTACCTACTTGTAATAATAAAATACTAGATAGAACCTACTAGTAGACTGACGTTAACTTGATTGTAATCTCGCTGGCGTAGGTAAATTATTAGAATTTATTAGTCAATTAAATAATATAAAAAAAAAAAAAATAGGAATGTATAATTTCTTGAAATCGCACTTAACCCCTGAACTCTTGGTCATTGCCAAGGACTTCTAAAAATAGTAGTGGTCCCAATAAAATAAAAACACATAGAATATTATTAAGATTTTAATAATTTTTTTATATTTTTCTCCAGAAAGTAAATATTTTAAATTAAATATGTAGGTATGTGGGTGAAACATTGAATTGCAACTAATATTACGACAAACTTTATTTAGATACCAATATATAAGGTAGATATACTTATTATTATTATTTTTTTAATTATAATATTATACAAGATTAGTTGTTAGAATTAATTTGACGAGTAAGAGATCTAGCGCGATTACCATATTACAACATTTTCCTAATAATCTGCCTTAAAAACTATGAATCATATTTTGTTTCATATAATTTTTCCAAAAATAAACATTGAAAAAAAATATTAAAACAAACAGAGAATAAAATTTATTAATAATATGGTACAGAAATTAAAACTAGTATTTTTTAAATATACTAATTAAATATTAGTTTAAAACAACATATTTTATAACGTATACACATGAAGTTGAAAACAGAGGTGCTTTAATGCCAATAATTTTTATAATTCAAATTAACTTGATTTATATACGTAACTTATTAATTGGTTCGACGATCTTCAAAAGGTCAACCAGATAGTAATGATACTGTCAGAATCAAAATAAAATAAATAGATAACACCACTATTTAGAAAGAAAATAATAGTTATAATAAATGTACTGTAAATACTTAAAATATTACTTTTAACACGTTTAACGTTTGTTTTTGTAGTAAGTACATATCTATTTATTATTATTTTACATTGTTGATATGATAATTTAATAGAATGGACCAAATACTCGCGCACACAAATATAATTTTTTAGTTAATTATGTATATTATATATATACATATACAATTTAATTAAAATGATAAGTTGAAAATAAATCATAAACATAATATCAGTAGGTATGTAAGTACGTACTTGATTTATTAAATATTTTTTTTCATTTAAACTTTTTATGAAATTAAGTTTTCTTTTATTTTTTTTGAAAAAATATCTTTTCTATTAAAGAAGTTTACTCAAAATAAAAACGGAACGGAAGTGGCTATAAATACTATATAAAATATCACTGGTACGCGCAGGCATTATAATTTCTACTGAATGAATCTAAAATCGTTCAAATCCATCTAATTTGACCAACTCAGAAAGATTATTCTATAAGATATGCACTTTATGAAAGAGACGTTTTTATTTTAATAGTAAATTTTATGTCTGTATAACTTTTATCAAATATGTTTGAATGAAAAACAGAGGCAAAGCTTGTTAAGATTTTACTAAAAATCACTTCATAATTTTCTAACATATCATAATAATCCTATTTATGAATACAAAAATTTGAGAATTTACTAAGTCTTACTCTTACACTAAGAATTTACTTAATGTTGTTTATGAAGTTTATTCTATGATTACTTTACTTATGATTTCAATTAAGTTTTTACTAACTCACTGTTAAGTATGATTTATGAATATGTCTACATAAATTGCATAAATTAACCCTTTAATAAAATAGCCACTTCCATCTCTTTTGTATTATAAACTGAATGTTTAATTCCAGACTTAAAGAATTCGATAATAATTCGAGAAATGTCAATTGAAATTGCCATGATAATAAGATTCTCGGTATAATTAAAAAGATTACTCATTCTCTGACTCATTCAAATAATCTCTAAAATTAAAAACGTAAATCATATCATATTTTAAATACTGTATTGTAGCACCTATTTAATTACCTATAAAATATTCTACTTAATTCTCATTCATTACTTTTTAGATTTTTTTTTTAATCCATTATTTCGTATTAACACATTGATAATAATAATCGTGATTATAGAAAATTATGATAATCTTCTTTTTTCGGTTTTTATATGGTAAATGCAGAATCATCGTAGATCGGAATAAAAGATAAAAAAAAAGGGTGTACTTCGCTCGTCGGGTAGGATACTCTTGATGGATGTATTAAATTTTAAAGAAACGCGATAAATCATTTCTTCAATAAAACGATTCTGAACGAAGAAAGTTAATAATATACAAAAAAAAACGTGTACATTTTCATGCATGCTTTACCATAAACGCGACAAGCGCCGTACATATGTTATACAGAGCGAGTGAAATTTGTAAATCATTAGTGACGTTTTATATGCACCTAAATTAAACCTATATTTTATATCCAAATAATGAGCATCATCAATGCTCGATAGTTAAATAAATTTTCTTGGTGAATATTATAATATTATTATATACACTGAAACTGAATAGTATGTAACTGTTTATTAATAAATATGGAAACACAATCGCCATGGTCTATAAATAATAAAAACAATTATATTGGGGAAAAATAGTTCCCCCATAATGAACTGTATTGGCGATCATAGAGAACTATTACTACTATTATCTATTATTGTTCTATGTTGGCGGCGGACTGGGGGTCTCTCGGCACTACAAGTACCTCTATATCGTATTTAATAGCGTCAAAAATACAAAAGATAAGCGAAAAACATCACTCATTAAAACATTACTATCTTTGTCCGATTTTTTTTTTCAATCAAACCCTTGTAAAATGTTTAATTCTTTGTCCGCTCAAAATTTTATTACATTAAAATATTCGCAACGAAATTCTTTATCTAGGCACCAAGTTTAAAAAAAAAATCGGCGGGATCAATTTTCTTTTATGTACGTTTAAGTGCGTAATTTTAGGTAAAATAAAAGAATTTTGTCGAAATTTTAACTTCAAACAGATCTGGCAAAAAAAAAAACTTGACTTACGATTTTCGAGATTTTTTCAGGTCAATCAAACATATATGTCAGTGAGATTATATTAAATTTTCAAGTCAGAATATCAAAAATCAAAAATTTTATTACATACAAACGAGAAATTTCCGAAATGATGTACTTAACTCAAAATTGATCAAACATTTTTGAAATTGTTATGAAATATTCTAGGGACCGATTATAGCAATTGGTGAAAGTTCCAAGTCCCTAGCTGTATTATTTCAAAAGTTATGTTAAAAAGAAATTTTCAATTTTACAAAAACTCCGGTATAATTGTAGTTTATGCCGTTTTTTGTCAATTGTTTGACAGATTTTCCCCATTTTTGGAAAAAGTAATTGAGATACTGGAAAAATGACCTCTTTAAAAAACCATTTGGGTGTGATCCGGGTTCTATACAGATACTGATCGAAACTTTAGGACAAGTATTTCTAAACGAAAAAAAAGTGTTTCCAGAAAGAGATGGGAAAAAAATAAACATCATTGTAGAAACATAAACTTCTTTAAACTTCGTTCTCAGAATCTAAAAATGTAAATCGTTAATCAAACATCATCGTATAGAACATGAATATAATAAATTGAAATGCTTGTGTCTACATTTTAAAATATTGAAATTAATGTTGCGAGAAAACATCCGTCATTTTAGTCGATTAGGATATATATCATTCGTGTAAAAGCATTTATAATATTTTAGTATATTGAGATAAGAGTGAAGAGATTGTACGCACAACATGTGTCATTTTATATAGAAAATAATATTATTGTGACAAAACTAATACGAAATATAACATACTACAACAGCAAAACCACTCAACAAAATGTTCTGTGATTAAATTGCTCGACTAGAGTTTGGGTATAATAATTTATTATTATTATAACTTTAACAAATATGACTATATAACATAATCAATCATTAATACAAATTAATATCAAATAACAACATTATTATTTTATTTATTTATGAGCCATTCGAATGACAAGGGATACGATTTAATATTCGTATAACAGCAGTTTCAACAATTAAAATATTAAAATGTCGAATAGGATAAATTTAAAAAATATTTAATAGATCATCTCCTAAGCGCATGATGTCTTTTGAGTTTTTCATAGTGTAGGAAGATTATAATAATAAAATATAACCAATCAAATCTTATTACTGGGATAATTTTCAACACCAACTAGACACAACTGCAAGTGTTTGTTATTGACATTGTTTTAAGAACTAGACGTTCACGACAAAATCAAATTTCGTATAGGATAGTCAAAAAGATTGAACCAAACCTAACTTAACACGAGAGTCAAAAAGAAGTGAAAAATATTCCAAAGATAAAATAAATATTAAGAACGTGTAACAAACACAGCAGCTATACTAACATCGTATATTATTATAATCGCACGTTATTTTTATTATCCAAAACATAATATGTGGTTAAGTCGTAATCGAGAAGTTGTAGTGTGGTGCGGGACACACTGCAGCAGCAACACATCTTTTCTGTCACGACAGCAGTGGTTGGATCCTATTCGTCTGCCGTTGCACACTCAATTAACCGCGCGCGCGCGCGTTCCAACGTCATTTCTTTGGAAGTTTGTAAGTCACATTGAAAGTTAAATACTTTAATGTCCAAATTAACAATATAATAGTACGTACTATGTTCGCGTTTTGTTAGAAATCACAAGAATTCGAGCAGTGAGAATTTCGTCGATAACAAGTCGGGCAATAATAACATATTATACACAGCAAACAAAACACACCTCTTTTCACGTGATTCGTTTAATAATAATATACATAGTAACATTATGTCATTGAATAATTTTTTTTCTTTTTATTATTCAATACTTTTTGACGACAACACACACTTACCAATGCGCGCGCGCACACGCACACACACATAAACACATAATTATTATTAAAACAATATAATATAATAAAATATACAATAATAATTATTAATAGTGCGCGCGCACGCGCGCGTGTGTGTAATGAATGCGCGGACCCTGAGACGGCATAGTATAAATAAGTCGCTGCCCACAAAACAATGCATGCGAGTGATATGAACATAATAATATAACCAGTTAACAAAGGTCGTGAACCTACTGTATCACACACACACACACACACACACACTACTACTGCTACAAAACAATATATAAACTACTACTAATACACAATAACAACAATTACTACTACTACTACAATGTTATGACTACTATAATATAATATTATTAAATTATATTATTATTATATTAAATACTATCACTATAACAACACTTCTTCTCTTTAGCAATCAAAGTATTTTAGATAAACGATTCCGGAGCAGTGGTGTAGCGTGGGTAGGAGAGTGGGGGGGAGGGTAGTCCGTCCCGGGCGGCATTTTGAAGAGGGATGTCAGAAAAAAAAAATAATAGTTATTACCCCTTAGTGGTAAGTAATTTGGAAAGCAGCGGACAAAAAAAGGTCTTTTGAAAAAATTGAAGCGGAGAGCAAAAAAAAAAAATATAAGGCAATTTTTTTCCTTAAAAGAGGCGACAATCTAATCTCCACCCAGGATGGCTAAATTACACGCCACGCCACGCCACTGCTCCGGGGAATGGACCAGTAACACTTTTCTTTTTGTCAAGTGCGGTTTCGTTCGTTTGAAGTAACCAATTAGGCGAGGTTCGTTCGAGAGAATATTGCGGAACACGACGATATGACGTATTATCAGTTATCACACACATAAATATTAAATATTATATTATATTATTTTTTATTCTTCGTTTTCGGTACTATCGTAATTTCGGTTCGTGTTCGTTCATCAGTCATCGTCGCGGGCATTTTTAATGCTACTACGATTATAATCAATTATTATTGAACGTCTCTCACTGCTGGTATTCTCATTTGAAACAATTTAACACAACACCCGGTCTACGTATATACATTGGCTATACATTGATTAGTCGAAATTACTTTTGTCCTAAACGACAAAATAAATACACACGCACACGCGCGCGCGCGCACACTTAAATAAATTACCAGACATGCACACATGACAAAATCAATTGCAATTGAGTTTTATCTGTAATAATTTCTTACATACAATATAAACACAACGCACACACGTGGTCGGTTCAACAATATGATATATTTTAATAGATATTTATTTATTTTCGTACAAAAAATTTGTCAAAGCTTTATTTATTTATATTTTTTCGATTCGTCTACCGGTTCCATACCCGAACACCTGCATAATAATAATTATTATAATATCAGAGAGACAATACGGTTATCGAAACGTCATGAAATTACAGATAACAATAAAAAATTCGACCAATAAACGAGTCGACAATAATATTCAACTTCTCTCTCAAATGCGAGTGTAAGAAAGTTCTGTACAAACATTTTAAAATGTGACAACACTAGACCGATAGAAAAAATAATTATCACAGAAAAAAAACCAGATACTTAACACTTTGATGGATGTGTTTTAAAAAAACGATTATAAGCGGAACTTCAAATTATTATACAGGAAGATTATTTCTCCAATACATATAGACAATTTTAGTCAATAGTTTAAATCCTTAGTACTAACTCCCTTTATAGTTTAAATGATAAGAATTGAATATTAACGTCTTCATATTATGTATAATGTAAATTCAATAATTCGTGTAGCTCAAGAGAAAATGCGTATTTGAAAACGTTATAAAATTATCTTGATTTATATATTGTCATTGTAGATTGCTCCTTATTATTATCGCAACCAACCTAATAATAATATTATAATATTTGACGTCAGTTAAAATATTCATAAACGTACCTGTATTTTATACAATTATTATAAAAAACAAAACATTATCCATTATCAGTTGATAAATAATGTATATAATATTATACGAATTTATATATTTCCAACACACCAAGTGATTCACTGTGGCCAATAATTATGGGTTGATTGAGATGTGATCCATTAATCAATCATATTAATATCACTTAATTTCTTCAAGAGCTATATGGAATCCGTGCAATTTTCTCTTGAGTTTTTTCATAAATTTTTTGAAAATAAACGACTAAAAAAAAAAAGATTCCTTGTGGAACCTTTATCCGCTTAGCTATCAGTGATGTGTCTATCTTTTCCTTGGGCGGCCACAGTTTATTTCACCTATCGGTATTTGATTACAGATACTTAGTGTCCTACCCATTATATTCGTTTTCTATGAATGCTCTTAAATGCTCTTATGTTTAGCTTTTGAAATAGCTGGTAAATTTCGTTGTTTGTCCTTTTTTAGTATTCTCCATTTACAATAATTAGACATACATTCGATTGAGTATTTTCCCTTCAAAAATTTATAATTTCTCTTCATCTCCTTTTATCACCGACCACGTTTCGCTCCCATATGTGTTAGAACTGGACGTAAATAACTCGATTATAGCTGGTTAGTCTTAGAATTTCTATTTAATAATTTGAACTTTAATAGTTTCACTAATGCAAAATACTCTTTAATCATAAATACTCTATGATTCAGACAGGGAACAACAAATATATTATTTTAGGTCTAGAAAAATGGTGATAATTTTAATAGAGATTTTGATAAATCTTATCTTATAAATATTTTCATACTGGTATCTTATTTAAATTACTCGAAATTCTCGCAGAAAACTCATTTAACATGGTTTTGGAAATTTTCCAGGCGAGGGACTTTCTTCTAATTCATGGTTTTAATCGTTAGGCTGCAATTGGTGTACCCCAAATATTTATAAAATTTAACAATTCAATAAATACATACAGTATGAATAAAACCAAAGAATAAACGGAGAGTTGAACATATATCACGTTGGCAGTCGGCACTCTATTATTATAATTATTATTATTGAATAATATTAAATAATTATTAAATAATAATAATAATAATAATAATAATACGGAATTGAACAGAGTATAAAACAAAATTGATTAGGGGAACCAACAACGCAAGATTTAGCCATCCTAGCATCACCTAACATAACCTAAACAGAAACGGACAATCAATTTATAAATATAAATAAATAAACAATATTATATCATTATATCAATATCTTTTGTTGATAAAAATTCTGAACATTAATACTCATAATTTCCGTACTGAAACTGTTTTTGCATGAAATTAGAAAAGAGCGCCTCAAGGTAATATAATATTTTTAATGTTTTGACATAAACTAGAAGTCAATTGATTCAGTAGTTTTTAGTCATGCGTGGGAAAAAATATGAGCAGTTTTACGTGTGTTTATATGGGAATGTTGTTCGATATAATATTATACCGCTGTCGTCGTCTACGTTTCTTTTTTTTTTTTTTTTTTTACATAGCGCGTGCAACAACCGTTGCACTGGATACCTATATAAAATATAACAATACTAGAAAATATTTTTGAATTAAAAGTGTAAAATATGTTTAATTCAACACGTCTACAGTCACAAAACACGTATTTACGATATGATAATTTT
Organism: Stegophylla sp. TES_Ste_2020; assembly: GCA_025469315.1. Classification (NCBI taxonomy): domain Eukaryota; kingdom Metazoa; phylum Arthropoda; class Insecta; order Hemiptera; family Aphididae; genus Stegophylla; species Stegophylla sp. TES_Ste_2020. The sequence goes on along the minus strand of JAIPRM010003211.1, from coordinate 4,457 downwards.
ATTGCCGACAAATTTTAAATTACTGTATTATACTATTTTATTATACATTCTATATAATACCAGCTCAAATGCCTATCTGAATTTATTTTTAAAATTTAAAAAGCAAAATGTTATTAAAATAAAACAATTAGAACTAATGAATTTAAAATAAAGGTAATGAATTTTCATATAACCAAATTATCTTCATACATAAAATTCAGTTAGGTACGATGAACTATTATTATTTATGCACACTGAACACATAATTCGCATACACAACTGATTAGCTCTTTCAGTTTAACTACACACATGCTGAAATGCAACATGACGTTATAACATTTAGTTACCTCAACTTAAAACAAAGTATCTTTTTATATTGCCCGTATATTACGTACACTTATTACACAGTAGTCGCTCAAGAACAAATTACTGTCCGTTAAAATATATGCGATTATAAACTACAATAATTATACATTGTATGTGAGAGACAATAAAAATCTCGCTTAGTACCTCGTCCACTACTTTTGTTCAGCTGATATTTTCCAATAATAATAATTAATACGTACAAGTACCTATTATTTACCTAACAATTTAATATATTACTTCGGATATATATATATATAATTGAAATCGTTTATGTACATATATAGTTAGTTATAGGCTGTAACCAGGGGCGTCCTCTAGGGAGGAGGCAAAAGAGAGTAAGTCACCCCTCCCATAAGAATTTTCGAAACATAAAAATAATCCTTTTTGTGAACAAAATAATAATGATCTAAAATAAAGATTTTAATTAAATAATTGTCATAATTAATAATAATAATAACAATTTCTTAATTAAAAGTTACTTCTCTCTTCTTCCAAAAAGATGTGACCCCATGCAGAGTTATTAATCTCACGATGTTTTCAAAATATCAGGGGAGTTGAGTTTTTTTTTTTGGGAGGGGTTACCCCCAATCCTCTCTCTAATTGCACCCGTGTACGCTTATAATAATAATTATTGAGTTAAAATAATCTTCCCCTTGAAAACAGTCTAGAGACGCCTTTGGTTATAACGATAATTATTATATTAAGTATATCGCAATACCTAACACGTAATCGAATACTGTTGTATCAGTCTTTTAAATTTATTCTATTAATTTACCTGTTGTAAATCACTGCATCCGTCTAATAATTCATGACGTTTTATATTCAATTCAGATATGGTGTTGAATTTGTATTTCATTTTGTATTATTTATATTAATCAAGAATCAAAGACAATGTACCTATTTCCATACATTAAATATTGTTTGTCACACGAATAAATTTTGTTTATATTTTATATTGACATGATACACCTATTTGATAATTATTCACAATAGAAAAAAAAAAACAGTATTTGAATGAAAATATTACATTACGATCAATGATCAATAATTATCAAGTTACTAGCTGTTGTCTAAAGAAGTCTAAATAATTACGATTGTTCAACGACAAGACATTTCTTCGATAAGGATTTGTCTTTTTTGCCACCCCTATAAACTACATGTTCTTCACATAACAAAAATAAAATTATATAAACGTCGTAATAATATATTTTACATAATTTTCGAGAAATTTTACCACGAATACCATAAAGTTCGAGGGAGAAGAGCACTTGTCCGAAAATGATAAAAATCCAAGATATGATAATGATCCGAAATCGAAAATGTACTACCAACCAACCGTTGCCACCGAAAATCGCTTTCGTCTGGTTTGTTAGGTCGACAGGGCATGCGTATGCAACTCCCTGTACCTCAGGTGTCCAAGGTTCGATTCTGTTTGCCACCGCCTGCATTTTTTGCTTTTTTTTTCTGCGGACTTACTGTCCGCAGTAATAATAAGTTATGTACTTTGCACAGCAAGCCGAGGGTTGATATCGATTTGAATCGAGCGCGAAGCGCAAGGGGCTCGACACGAGCTTGTGAAGCAAATGAGGGAAGTTTTGCGAAGTGAGCGAAGCGACGCTTAATATATCATTCAATAACAAAAATTGTGGTCTAACTTTTATCATAAAAACATACTGCAGTGGTACATTTCGGATGAAAAAATTATCACTTAACATATCAATTTGGAAAATTGTAGGTTAGCAACAGATTCGATGCCAACATTTTTCCTTTGAGATTCTTATCATTTTCGGACAAGTCCACCCCACTCAAAGTTTGAACCGTAGTAGTTTAGAGATAAAAATTGTCCAGTTAAATATTAACTACAAGACTGACATTGTTAAAATATATAATATGGGTAAAAACATTATTAAGTGCCCAACAGAAACGCCTTTTAATATTACGTATGTCCTATCACATTTTATGTAAGTCATCAAAATTCTACTTAGGCAGGCAACGCCCTGTTTTTCTTAATTCTCTTTTTTTTTTTTTTTTTTATCAAACCCAAGGAAATTTATTGTTTGTTTTGTTGCTGGTTAAATTATGAAGACACTTTGTTGATACAGCTCGACTATAAAAACCCACTTTAGCTAATTTATCCAATATATTATATATGTTGGTGTGTTAGCATTTCTGTGTTTACCGAAAAAAAAATTGATTAGGGTCACCTTCGCAATCGATTACTTCAATATGTCCGACAAGAAGTTAATAAGTGTTGTTTGCACTGCAAAAACAGAGAAATATAGTGTGATGGAGAGAGACTTTCAAAAGACCCGTGAACAAACAGAACGAGAGCAATCAATCTAAACAACGTTGCATATTATACTGTACAAGTGACAGGGATATTGATAGTCCATTGTAACCCGAACCCGTATAAATATATTTTACATGTTTGGTCAAGGAGCGAAAATAAAAGTGAAGATTGTGATCAAAAGTATCAAACCCATTAAAACGTCTCGTTTTAATTAAAAATTCCACAAGACGGGAAGCTCTACGAGTGATTTTTTTCCAGATAATTATATATTTAAAAAAAATATCATCATACGCGCAATAACACTCGTGAACGAAGTACTTGAGTCCGTAAGTTAAAAACACTTTTTGGCTTCATTATGATCAGTTTAAAATTAAAAACATGTTTTAGAATAATTTGAAACACCGCAATTCGAAAGACCGGAAGTGGTCTGTAACTCACAAAAAAAGTGATGAAGTGCTAAATTAATCATATAAGTAATATCCAAAAGTGATTTAGTTTAATAAGTTTTTTTTTTTTTTTTTAACGGGTAATTGCTATTAAAAATGTAAAAGATAAATTCCATTGAATCTTTAAAAAGAAATTATTGTATACATTCTTTTCAAATAAACACACTCTATTACGTAGTATAAACCTACGAGGTCCAAGCATTCTACATAACCTCACCCTTAATTAATTAATATTAAGTAAGAGAAATTGAGTGTTATCACAATGTAAATAATGCGGCAATATTTTTATTTATCAAAAATAAATTCAAAACGTGTACTTACTAATAACAACGGATTTATTATTATTTTATTATTATTAATTTAATTATAAGATAAATTTAGATATTAGGTGACATAAGTTATTTGGTTTCCAAATAAGAAACTAAAAATATTACCGAATTTAAAAAAAGTGACTCCTTTCCTGAACATGAAACTTGGAAATTAAATAATAAGTATGTAGAATACTGTTATAAGTTAATACAAGATGTTCTAATATAAAAAAAGTAATTTTTAATGGATTACGGGAATACTAGGCATGCCAAAAAATTATCTATGCTTTATATATTTTGAGTGAAACGAAAAACCTTGTGTTTTTACAATGATACTTTTTTTTTATGTTAACACTTTTTCAATTAGTAGAACGTATCCAAAAGTTTCGACCAGCAACTTTTTGAATCATAATTTGGTTTTTGATGGGATTTTAGAGTCTTTCCGAAATTTGGGAAAATTTATCGAACGTTTGTCAAAAACGTCTTATAAAATTTATTTAATTCAAATTTAAATATAGATAGACAATAATATGAAGAATATTTTGGTGAAAGAAAATGTTTAATATGTATATATTTTTTTTGTCGTTAAAAAAAAAAAATCATGTTCTTTTTGTTTACAAAACGTACAATTAATTAATATTGTGTATTAACTGAAGCTTCGCTCAGAATTTTTTTTTTTCAAAGAAATTGTTTATCGTTTCAAGCTCAACATACTCACAAGAGTATCCCATCCGAATAGCGAAGAATGCCCATCGTCTAAAATATAACTGAATTTTTCTATTTTCAATATAAATATTGATGAAATTAATAAAGTAAAAAAAAAAAATGGACTACTTACCTCCGAGTTTTCAAAATATTCAATAAACAAGCCAACAGCAGTTTTTAATCCAATCATTTACATACTATACATAGAAATTTCATAAAATAATACTCCAACAGTAGTTTTTTAGATTCTGAACAAAGTGAAGAAGCTAGTGTTTTTACAATGATGTTTATTTTTTTTTTTTTTCTGTTAACACTTTTTCGTATAGAAATACTTGTTCAAAAGTTTCGATCAATAACTTTTTG
>JAIPRM010003210.1:0-26857 GCA_025469315.1 Stegophylla sp. TES_Ste_2020 | reverse complement strand
AATTTCTCAATTCTTCAATTTTTTTTTGGAAAAAACTACCCAAAATTTGACAAAAACGACTCGGAAACCATCATTTTTTGATCCGAATTTTATGAAAATTAAAATATATATAGAAAATCATATAAGATAAGATTTTGGCGCAAGAAAATTTTTAAAATGTGAAAAAAAAATTTTGGACATTTTTCTTACTTTTTTTTTTCTCATTTATTTTTTATATTATTAACTTTCCTCGTTCAGAATCGTTTTATTGAAGAAATGATTTATCGATTCTTTAAAATTAAATACACCCATCAAGAGAATCCCACCCATCGTGCGAAGTATGTCCGTCTTTTTTTTTTATATTAAGACTTGAAAATTTAATATTATCTCACTCATATATATGTCTAATTGACCTGAAAAAATCTCAAAAATAGTTAGTCAACTTTTTTCCCTATTAACCATTTGAAGTTAGAATTTTGACGAAACTCGTTTGTTTTACCTAAAATTACACTTTAATGTACATAAAAGAAAATTGGTTCAATCGATTGTTTTGAAAATTGGTACCTAGGATAGAGAATTTCATTGCGAGTATTTTGGTGTAATAAAATTTTAAGCGAACAAAAATTTTAACATTTTACAAGGGTTTTATTGAAAAAAAAATCGGAGAAAGTACAAACAAAGGTAGGTAATATGTTTCGCTTATCGTAGCTTATGTATTTTGCGACACTATACGATTTACTCACTCACCTCCACTCCATCACGCAGGCATTCCATTATCACGGTACTATTTTTTCCAACATAATTATTTTTATTATTTATAAATTATGGCGATTATATTTATAAAGTGATTTGTGTGTCATATTTATTGATAAATAGTTACATACTATTCAGTGTACATAATATACTTAACTGCCCCCTTACCACCCCTGCTTCTGCGCCACTTCCCACTATAGATAATAATAAAGTACAATATAATAATGGTAGAACAAAAAATAATAAAGAATTAAAGTAGTTATAGATTTTAAGTGTTAACTAGTCAGAATAATGAAAAATATGAGGAAATTAATATAAAAAACAACAAAGTAAATAATTGAATACATTTCAATATATTTATAAAAAAATCACATTTACTGAGCCTATAGATATATATAAAAAGAATAGTATGCAGTTGACAACTACAAATACTATAGACTTCATATTTTATCAAATACAATTTTGATAATCTTATATTAATATAAACTTTAGGAATAAAATTATGTAAAAATGAGTCTTCAGTCGATGGTAATACTAGTGTAAATTATAAAATATGAATGAGTATATGTTTTTTTAAACAATAGTATCTGAAAAATAATATCTTAAACATATTAGTGTCTTTATTGTATATCTTATTTATGTTTTACTTACAAAGATAATTACATTATATTTTATTTATTTTTTACTGTAGGGATCTTTCCTCTGCCCATCTATACTTATAGTATACAATTATAGTGAGAGCTTAAACCCCCCAAGAATGTTAAGCATAGTTGCACAGTTCAGAGCGTTCTCAATACAGAAACAATATAAATACCATTAATAGCCTATTACAACTATAACTTTATTTTAGGTAAGGTGCTCATATAATTGTATCATTTTTTAATAACAAAGATAAGAATAAATATAAAATATAATCTCGAAAATAAATTCAAAATTGTATTAATCAATAAAATATGATACATTTGAAATATAAAAAAAATAATTAGTATTAAGAGGGAATGAAATACAGAATAGTTTATATAGTAAGTAAACAGCGATTTTATAATAAAACTAACTCCTCTAAATCTTTATTTTTAACACTTTCAATAGTTTTTAAAACTTTTTCAAGTAGATTATTTGTTAAAATAGAAACATTTTGAGCTGCATCCATTTGAATAAAATTGTCATTTTTAAATTTTTCATAATTTTGATCAACAAGATTTTGAAATTCAATGTTTTCATATCTTTCATCACCAAAACCAGATCGTTTAGCTATTTCTCCAGTTGATAATTTTAAAAACATAACTAAATCCGGTTTAGGCAAGCCATTTTCTGGACCACAACACCATTTGAAATCCACACATTGTTTTGCACTAGTAAAAACTACACCAGAATATGAATATCGATCAACAATCAATGTCACACCAGACTCAATTTGTTTACGAATTTCTGGTTCAAGTTCCCAACGATTAGCAGTAAACAATAAATGTACTGATCGATCTGGCAAATCTATTTTTCTGGATAAATAATCATTGATCAATGAACCAATAGGAGTAGATCGATCTGGGAATGATATTTTTTTTGCTGGTATTTTCATATTATTTAAAGCTTCCACTAATTTTGTGCACTGAGTTGTCTTTCCAGATCTATCACAACCTTCCAAAACAATAAGTGCACCACGCATCGCAGACTTTGTCATTTTGATTAATAATCCTAGAAAATTATAATAAATATTAGATAATTACAAAAATAATTAATATAACAAACTAATAAAAATAAATAAACTGATCACTGGATGACTTTTTTTTTTAAGTACTTAGGTTGCTATATTTCTCAGTTGATTGCTAGAAAATTAAATTTTTATTTTATACACTTTTCATTTAAGTTTAGTCTGGCGTAATAAAACTAAATCTATAAATCCAGAAAAAATCTAAAAAGTACTAAAATGTAAGATATTAAATTATAAACAACCAATCAAATTGCAAATCATCTTTGAAACTCTGTTTAACTCGCTGAAATCTATGGTTCATAAAACTGTGGTTTAAACAAAGTTCAGTGAAATTGTAATACACACTTTTTGATTTAAACTCTGAACCAAGTTTAAACTACTATTGTAAAACCGACCCTTAATGTTTCAGTAGTAGTATAATTAATTAACATAATGTGATTAATACACATTTTGATAGGTAGAATTAATTTAATTTAATTTAATTTAATTACTAAACATTTTTTAGAAAATAGTATTTCAAATAATACTTAAAAGCTATTTCATATCTAGAATCAGTATTTTCGAAATATTCAGTATAATATATATTGAGTTTTAATTGTTCACTTCCAATAAAATTAGTGTTGCTTTATCACAATGGATTTTTCAACATTTCAAAAGTATTATAAGCTATATATAAATACCTGATTATAATAAGTATATCAACCACGGTCTTACATATTACATATCACAGTTCTTAAGACTGTGATATCAACTATTAAATAACTAAAATAAACATTGAAGAAAAAATACAATTCTAAAAGCAATAATGATAAGTTATCATTAAAATTATTATTGATATACTTAGTTTAATATCATATAGTTCAAAATACAAATTATAAAATAGCTTCATTGCTCTACTTCTATTATTGCTCCTTTCTTGAACATTATGTGTAACTGTATTGAGGTTTTGAGCCTTGAGATAAACTGAAGTTATAAACTTAATTTGTTATTAGTATTTAACTGATAATTTCAGTAATAATAACTTTTAATGATATAAATGCCAGTTCTAATTATTAATTAATGCACCAATTTTAACAATGAAAATTGACCATTTGTTTTACTTTATAGTATTATGAATGAAGTTTGAAAAAAATATGGACATACTTTGCACAATGGGTATTTTTTGCCCCTCAATTCAGATACTCTTTGTGGGTGTGTTGAATTAAAAAAAAAAAATACAATTATTTCTTCAATAATAAAATCCTGAGCAAAGTATTTATATTAATAATATAAAGAATAATAATGATAATCATTTTCAATACACCCACCACCAAGAGTTTCTGACCCGAGGAACAAAGAATAGCCATGGTGTGTCCGCCTTTCTTGTCTATACTTTACTTATCTTTGCTCTCCTTTACTTAACTTTTTTTTATCCAATAAATAAAGAAAAGAAAAGGAAAGACAACTTTACTAAAAATAAAAAATGTTTGTGAATATCACATTTTTAAAATTTTCTAGAACTAAAATTTTTAGATTCTGAGCGAAGTGAAGAAGCTAGTGTTTTTACAATGATGTTTATTTTTTTTTTCTGTGTACAATTTTTTGTATAGAAATACTTGTCCAAAAGTTTCGATCAATAACTTTTTGAAACCGGATTTGCTTCTAGATTGTACTTTAGAGAGGTCATTTTTTGAATTTCTCAATTCTTCAATTTTTTTGGGGGGAAAAACTACCCAAAATTTGACAAAAACGACTTGGAAACCATCATTTTTTGATCCAAATTTTATGAAAATTTAAAAATTGATAGAAAATCCTATAAAAAAGATTTTGGCGCAAGAAAATTTTGAAAATGTGAAAAAAAATTTTGGACATTTTTCAAAAATTTTTTTTTTTCTTATATTATTAACTTCCATTATTCAGAATCGTTTTACTGAAGAAATGATTTATCGTTTCTTTAAAATTTAATACGCCCGTCAAGAGAATACCACCCGTCGTGCGAAGTATGTCCGGCTTTTTTTCATATTATAATTTGTCTTTGTTTTCATCAAGTTTGGATTAGAAAAAAAATAGTTTTCAAGTCTTTTTTGTCAAATTTTGGGTAGTTTTCCCCAAATTTTGAGAAAACAATATTAAAAATTTTGAAAAATGGCATCTTTAAATTACCATCTAAAGGCAAATCCGGTTACAAAAAATTACTAATAGAAACTTTTAGACAAATATTTCTATACTAAAACATGTACACATAAAAAAAATTAAATAATTGTAAAAACACCTAAAATATGTAAAATAATACATAAATTTGATAAATGTTGAAAAAATATATATTTACGACAAAATATGTCCCAATGAATAATTAACAAGGAAACACTAACATTTTTAAACAAACTTATCTACCTATATGCTATTCATTGTAACTTCATTCAATTTGGTATTAGATAAATATTATAATTGTTATTAAGTAATGGAATAGTAAAAATGATGTTGAAACTCCAATATATATGTAATAGAAAAAAGAATTAAACTGAATTAGTAACTTTATTAATTAACAAAATGTGGTATTATAAAAAATATAAACAATATAAAAGAGAGATCAGGATCATCATTGTTATCAATTTTTATAAAGCAAATGTTAGTCTGAAAAGTGAAAAGAATAGACCTTAATATTTTTAACTAACCTTCAAGAAAAAAAAAATGTATAGAAAAGGTACAATACAGTAACATTATGAATACGAATTATCATCATCATTATTCATTAGGTATTACTTTTTACTAAGAATTTAAATCAGAATGTCAATTAAACTGAACAAAGCATTTTCAAACATGGGTAGTCTCTTTAAAGATTGTATATTCCATTTATATTCAATAAGAATGCCACCAGCCAACAGCCACACTACTTATAAGTTATAATCCCACGACTGCCACAGTGCAATTTGAAAATCATAAATTATGATCTTTATTCTTTATCAGGCTATTGAGTCGAGAATGAACGTGAGGAGATAATTTACGTGAAATAGTTCTATAGTAGTGCCAATATCAAATAAAAATCCCTTAAATACATCCCTTGTAGTTGTACACACAGGGACGAAATGTAAACACTTGGCAAATTCGAAATAACCAATGATAACAATAAATTAACCAAGTTATACATCAAATAAACTATCGATGATAACATTATTTTTTTAAAAACTGAACGAGTAGTATAATATATTACCTATGATTATATATTGAATCGATAATCAACGACTTCACTAACTTCGACCAACCGGACCAACACTAAACATACGCAAATGAACGAATAGACGACAAAACACATGAAATATACGCGACAACACTCGAACAATGTACTACTATTACACACTACACTACAATATAATCTGTCTGCTGTCGCATGTCACTACTTCGATGAAAATAATGAAACAACACACAGTGTCCGGTCATACAACCATAACAAAGGTTCGCCACCGGGCATACAAAATTGGCGCGAAAATTCGAGAACTGCCACGCGGCCGTTTACGTTGCTGTAAAAGTTGTTAACTGGTAGAGTTTGCATAGTTGAATAATAATAATAATCTACCAATAGAAAAGTGGACTGTAGAACAGTGTTATAGACGAATTAAGATCAGTCATTACTAATTAAACCAGCTAGTTTTCCTGGTTTTCGGTAAATTGAGTAACATAAAAACGGCGTTAGGTCCACATAATTACTATGCATACATTTTTTGTATGAGAAGGCATTTAACTCTTATAAAAATACATAATCCACTAGATGGTATAATATGCATGTTGATAATTATTTATTTAAAAAACTAAAAAGCCGGACATACTTCGCACCGCGGGTATTCTTTGCTCCTCGGGTCAGATACTCTTGGTGGGTGTGAAGAATTTTAAAGAAACGATAAATCATTTCTTCTTTAAGACGATTCAGAACGGAATGTGAAGTTAATAATATAAAATAAAGAACAATAACAGTCGACATTTTTAACACGCCCACAATCAAAAGTATCTGACCCGAAAAGCGAAGTATGCCCGGCTTCTTGTCAATACTTTGCTTTACTTTTTTTACATCAAATTAATAAAGAAAAGGAAAAAAAAACGTTACAAGAAAAAAAGTGTATTAATTATCATAGTAAATAGTAATTACTAAAACCGTGATGCATAGATATTAAAATAATTTGTTATCTATGCATATTATTATTATGGTGTCCCTTTATGGCCGACTGGACGCACGATAACGACGAAACACGACCACGTAATATCGTTTAGTGTTCTCTCATTTGGCAGCACTGCGTTCATGTACAATTACCATGTAACCACTCTGTACCGCAGCAACCGCTGCTCAAAACATCGAGTTGATTTCAGATTTTCACTTTATGTCCCAACACTCGGTCGTGACTCGTGTGCTCGATCGCTGTACAACCGTAGAATAGTACAACGAACGATTCTCCCCCCCCCTCTTTCACGCCACTCACTGACGTCTGTGAACAATATCATTATTGCCAGTCACTGCTTGCGCGCGCACTCCCACTCGCACCCGTCCTATACCAGCGGTAGGGGAGGTTCCCACTCAACGGAGTGTATTAGGCTGGGGCTACTCGCGGTGAAATCCGCAGCGAAATTGATCGACACGAACATCGCAGCGGTTTTCGACAAGGAACGCGAGGGTCTACGTAATAATATGTATCCCAGGGCCAGGGGTACCAAAATGTAAGGCAGGCCAATACGCAATCCATTGTCGTGTGTGTCGCAAACATTTTTAATACTACTATAGTACGATAAATACTAAAAATTTGACAATTTTTTTTTTTTCTGTGCAAACACATTTTCGTCTACATATAGTAAAACTTATCTAAAAGTTTCGATAGGAAATTTTTTCTATTTAAATTCATCCTTGGATATAGTACTTTGAAGAAGGCACCTTTTTCGAAATTTTTAATAATTTTTCCAAAATTTAACAAAAACTCCTTTGAAACTTTTTTTTCATCCCAATTTTTATGAAAATTTACATGTATAATAAAGTACGAAGAAAATAATGGCGAAATAAAATATTTAATATATGAAAATTTTATTTTTTGTAATTTTTTTTTTTTTTTAAACACTTATCCAATAATTTCTTTTCCTTTTCTCAGTTTTTTGTCTGTTCACAATTTTTATGTTAGACTTATTTTATTTTTTAAATTATTTTAAATTCTGAGCGAAGTATAGAAGCTAGTTTTTTTTACAATTATGTTCATTTCTTTTCTCTGAACACTTTTTTTGTATGGAAATACGTGTCCAAAAGTCTCGACCAGAAATTTTTTGAAACCGGATTAGCCCTAGATCAGGGGTCGGCAACCTTTTTAACCCCGCGGGCCATATTTTTATTTATTTTTCATCGAGGGCCACATGACAAGAAAAAAACAAAAATTACCTATACACCTACTTACCTAGAATTAAAATTTTTATATATTCTATCAAAATTCGTAATATGAGTTCTGAGTACCAACTGGTATTCATTTATTTTAGTTTTTTATTTCAAATCAAAAAAGTATGAAAGAGACAATTAAAAGAAAATATTTTTAAAAATTTTTACAAAATCTTAAAATAAAATAAAGAAAATTTTAAAATATAAAATTAAAAAGGCATGTAGTTAATATAATTAATTTGTTGATATCAACTTTCAAACTTTTATTAAAAATTTGAAAAATAGTACGTAAATATCTACACTAGTGGTTAGCCACTGATAATGTGTAAACAGTGATTACTGTTTCTTTGCTTAGTAGCCGAAAATGACAACTTATTTATGTAAACACTACTATCACAATTCACATATTTTGGTGCAAATGCCCTGATATATTTGAAGTTAGATTTAGAAAAACCATCTAAAAATTAAAGGGTTCCGAAAATATAATTTTTTTAGAAATATCCTTTTGAACTTCGATGACGTCTGTTTGTAAACTATTGTAAACTTCATTAATTGTGTCCACGATAAATAGATTTTTTAATGGAGTATGGACTACGTTATGGGTAAAAATAAACAAATCATAATGAATCATCGTGAAAGTTTAACAACTTTTTGCGGGCCACTCAAAATAGCTTCGCGGGCCGCGGGTTGCCTACCACTGCCCTAGATGGTACTTAAAAGAGATCATTTTTCGAATTTCTCAATTTTCTTTTGTGAAAAACTACCCAAAAATTGGAATAAAGAAACTCTATTTTTTTTTAATCCAAACTTTATGAAAATTTAAATATATATAAACAATAACATGAGAAATGTTTTATCCCAAGAAAATATTCAAAATGGGAAAAAAAATGTCCAACATTTTTTTCTAACAGTTTTTTTATCATTCAATTAAAAATAAAAAATAAAAAAGATAAAAAAAAGTAAAGCAAAGATAAGTAAAGTATAGACAAAACAGCCGGACATATGCTTCGTACCACGGGTATTCTTCGCTCCTCGTATCAGATACTGCGAAGTATGTCCTGCTTTCTTTTCTATACTTTTTTTCAGGTTTATTAAAAATATATGTGAGGATACTAATTTTTAACTAAATTTAAAACAGAAAATAAATCGTATACAAAATGAGTTATAGGTATCAATTAATTTAAGTATTTAATATACGTATTAGGTTAGATACTCTTGGCGGATGTGTTAAATTTTAAAAAAACGATAAATAATTCCTTTAATAAAATAATTCTGAGCAGAGCTTTAGTTTTTTCAAGACAATTTTACTTAAAACTTATACATTTTATTATGATAATAAAAAAAAAAATGTATTTTTACTTGAACAGTTTTATATTTCACTATTAACTGGGGGGGGGGGAATATGAGAAAAAAAATATAAGAAAAAAATTTCCAAAATTTTTATTTCACATTTTAAAATTTTCTTGCGCCAATTTATTTTTTTTGTTATTGTCTATTTTTATCTTAATTTTCATAAAGTATGGATTAAAAAAAATATATTTCCGAGTATTTTTGTCAAATTTTGGGTAGTTTTTCCCAAATATTGAAAAAACTATTGTGAATTTCAAAAAATGACCTCTCAATCGTTATATTTAGAGGCATATCGGAATTCAAAAAGTTACCAGTCGAAACTTTTGGACAAGTACATATACCTATATGAAAAAATGTACAGAAATAAAAAATAAACATCATTGTAAAAACACTACTAACTTCTTCGCTCTACTCAGAATATAAAATTCGTCCGAATTTAAAATTGATTTTCACTTATAGTCACCATAAATAATAATATATTATATATATAAAAAAAATAATAAAAAATGTCAATATAATTTCATAAATACTAATGTACCTTGTGACTATTTTAATTTAATCTAGACTTTCGAACATAGTTATTATATATAGACTATATAGAGAATCATATAAGACAATCATTATATTGCATGTACCTTAGACCATGTATATTATATACATATAATTAATGGTCTAAGGTATGTAACCATCTATTGCTTACTTATGTTTATTAAGTCACTGTTGAATGTTGATTATCACGTTGATTGTTCCTTTATGAACAGTAATCAGTCAATATTTTTTTTGTTTTAATTATGAAGTGATATTTTTATAGATTCTGAGCAAAGAGCGAAGAATGTATTGGTTTTACAAATTTATGTGTTTTTTATTTATTTATTTTTTTTTCGTATGTATTATAACACATTTTCGGGTAGAGATACTGGTCCAAAATTTTTGATCAGTAGCTCTATTGATCGGAAATGTTGTTTAGATGGTACTTTAAGCCGGTCATTTTTCAAAAGTTTCAATACTTTTTCCAAGAGCGCATGCCTACACATCCAAAAATTGATGAAAACGGTAAAAAAAGTCATAACCCGAATTTTCGTGAATTTGATTTAATTGTTTTAATAGAACTTCAAAAACTATTTATATATTTAACCAACTACTAAAAATAATCACGAAGCACATTTCATAAAATACACCCATCAAGAGTATCCCATCCGAGGTGCGAAGAACACCTCGTCGAGCAATGTACACTATTTTTTTCACTTTCTGGAAACACATTTTCGTAATACTTGTCTAAAAGTTTCGATCAGTAAGTCTATATAGATTCGGAATCGCACTCAGATGGTAATAGAACGGGTGGTACAAAAGGCTGACATCTAACAGGCCGACAGACATTTGGCCGACTGATTTATTTTAAATTAAGACAGGAACATTTCACATAAAACATATTATTATTTATTATTTATTAAAAGTTAAAAATATTGGGTTTTAAAATTTAATTGTACATATTACGTGTATATACACGATACTTATGATACCCAACATATTATAATAGATTATAATAATGGGTCTCAATGGTAAACCCACAAGTAAAAGATAACATATAGTAAGCATCCGAGGAACAGTAATCACGTCAAATAACTTTTCTAAATAATTGTTATCGAATTGATAATTTTAATTTTTATTTCAGCTTTTCGTGATGTCGGTCTTTGACATTGTCGGCTAAAATACCTTCGGCTATTCGACTGTTAACCTAATGTGACGCCTATGCTTATCACAGACGTAATAAAGAGACGCGTTGGTGGACTCACAAAATTGTTAACTTTGACTGTAACTATGGAATTTAATTAAATCAATAGCTTACACTAGTACTTATATAACTTTAAAAATAAATATGAAAATTTATCTTTTTACCATTAACATGCTGAGGTAATTTTTAACGATGCTCAATTTCATTTTTTATTTATAAAATAAAATGAAAAAAAAACTGTTCACAAAACATATCAAAATTATTTTAACGTATCTTTAATTATCAAATATGGAAAACAGCAACGAAATAGAAACTCCAAACAGGCAAACAGATAAATTTATAAAAAAAGCCGGACATACTTCGCACGATGGGTGTACTTCGCACGACGGGTGGTATTCTCTTAACGAGCGTATTAAATTTTAAAGAAACGATAAATCATTTCTTCAGTAAAACGGTTCCTGAACAAAGGAAGTTAATAATATAAGAAAAAAAAATTCCAAAATTTTTTTTCATATTTTTAAAATTTTCTTGCGCCAAAATCTTTTTTATAGGATTTTCTATCTATTTTTAAAAAATCATAAAATTCTGATAAAAAATGATGGTTTTCGAGTAGATTTTGTCAAATTTTGGGTAGTTTTTTCCAATAAAAACATTGAAGAATTGAGAAATTCAAAAAATGACCTCTTTAAAGTACAATCTAGAGGCGAATCGGGTTTCAAAAAGTTATTGATTGAAACTTTTGGACAAGTATTTCTATACGAAAAGTTGTACACAGAAAAAAAAAATAAACATCATTGTAAAAACACTAGCTTCTTCATTTCATTCAGAATCTAAAATAAACAGAATACGCAAAATAAGTTAATAAAATCAATAATTTAAAACGTGGGTGCAAAAGCCAAAAATATATACTTTTTCGTTTGGAAATAATTGTCCAAAAGTTCCGACCAGCAACTTTTTTAATCACAATTTGTCTTTAGATGAAACTTTTAAGAGATCGTATTTCTAAACGCGCATTATTTTTTATAAAAATTGGGAAACACTTCCTGAAATCTGGCAAAAAATCTCGAAAACTATCATATTTTTAATCCAAACTTTATAAAAAATTAAATATACATAGATAATATTATAAAAAACGTTTTGGACCAAGAAAATTTTGAAAATGTGGAAAATTTTTTTTTTAACTTTTCTTAGTTAATAGTGAAGTATAAAACTGACAGAGTAAAAATAATTTTTTTGTTATCATAATAAACTGAATAATTTTTTAAAAACTTTATCTTGAATAAACTAAAGCTCCACTCAAAATCATGAAATGATTTATCGCATCTTTAAAATTCAATACACGTCCATCCACAAGAGTATCCCCTCAAGGAGTGAAGAATACCTAAAGTGCGAAGTACATCCTTTTTCAACGTAAAATCTCTAAAAAATATTCATCGCCTATGCCAATTTGAAATATGAGTGTAAAAGAACTTGACAAAAGATAAATTTTCTTAAATTATTGTTCACAATATAAAAAACTTATTTGACCCATAAATTCGGACTTGTGGGTTCCCGATGGCCACTGTCTGTAGCCAATCACGAGCATTTTGGTTTGACGGATATTGCGGACCGCAGTGATTGTTGTAACTGTTATAAGGTGTTTTTAATTTTAAAAAAAAAACGGTATACCAAGGATATTTTTCGCTCCTAGGTTGAAATATTCTTGATGGATGTGTGTGGAATTTCATAGAAACTGCAAATAATTCCTTCATACAACGATTAGGAGCGATTAGTTAATTATAGACAGCAATGATTTTCAGTTAAATAAAAAAAAGAACCAGAAATCTTATATTATTTGGATTAACCGTCATTTAAACAGTAATAATTTTAAGATTTAAACGCTTTTAAAAAATTATTCATTTCATTATTTCATCAAAAATATACTCATTGTAGAAAAATAAGTGATAAACTTTTAATAAAAGAAAATATTAAACGTATTTTAAATTTTATAAAAGTTATTATGCTTTGATTGAAAGTAAAAAAATTATAAAAATTATCAGTGTTATTTAAATTTTAACTTTGAACGGTTAATAAAATAAGAGTTGAATTAGGATTTTCGAGATTTTTTCAGTTTAAGTTTATCACTTCAAATTTGAGCATATACGCGAGTGAGATTATTTTAAATTTTCAGCTAATAATGTCAGGGACATTTTATTAAATAAAACCTTGTAAAACACAAAGTACTTTCAAAATTTTTTATTTAGCCCAAAAGTTTATTTTTCCCGTCTTTAATACACTCATAACACATATTGTTGATAATGGGTGAACATTTTTACTTTCTAACCCTATTAGTTTCAGAGTTATATCGAAATTAATGAAATTAATTCATGAAATCTCGTTTCCGGCATACTTTACAGTTGTCAGTTTTACAAGGTTTTTCAAAAGCTTTTCCTCGATGTTGGAAAAAGTATTGAGAATTTTGAAAAATGACCATTTTCAAGTATCACCTCACACCTAGATATAGGTAATTTTTGATCCAAAAATATACTTTATGAAACTCTTGGACAAGTATTTTTACACTAAAAAATATTCCATGAGGAGATAAAAGATTATAGAAAAAAAAAAACTAAAATACGTCATTTTAAACCACTAGCTTCTTCGTTCCACTCAGAATTTAAAACAAAAAAACCGTCGGGGGCATCTTAACGGATCCGTACTCGAAATTTCGTGTTGCATTTCGCCTCGTACAGCCTCAGCCTTTATACGCACGCTACTGTTATTATTACACTCTCAGGCTCCGCCCCACTACAGTATGCTGTTTACCGTGTATTTTTTTTCATAGTAGTCCGTAATAATGAGTCTGTATACCTACTAACTGTGTACTGTGTAGTACAACAAACTACGGAGTACGGGAATTGAATCGTGTATTTTAATATGTATATAGTATTACATAAAAACAGTGAGCAGCACTATCGTGTGTTCGTAGAGTTTGCGGTGTGACGACGGTGTAGTGGCGGTTGTCCCCCGCGAAACAGCTGTCTAAAACGCTGTTGTTCGTCGTGTCTTGTGAGTTGTGTGTGTGCGCGCGTTCATTTCATTGAATTGTCCCGACTTCCAAGTACCTGCACAGTCACTAGTCATCATCACACAGTGTCTAATGATTATTTCGGTCTCGACTCGCAGAAACGTATCAGAACGCTACTCGCACGCAATTAGACATTTTTATTTTTAACCCCGTTTTTTTTTTTTTTGCTTTCAATATTGTTCGTTCTTTGTCTCCTCTTTTCTTTTGTCATCTGTCCCGTTCGAACGTGCGTGTACAGTGAGCGACGCCCCCCCTGGACCCAATTTTCTGTGTCGTGCCCGTGACAAGAGTTAACTGATACTGTAAGTAGGTTTTCGTTCCGGATTCCCGATCCAGCCGTGTAAATCGCCATCGTCATGTCGAACTGATCTCGTTTACTAAGAGCAAAACACACGCCGCACACCAACCGTGATGGACAACAGTAGCGGAGACAAAAACGGAATGGTGGCAGACTTTCAGGTGAGTGTCCTTCTCGATTTCCCCTGTTTTCGCGGCCCTTCGTGGTTTAATTCGTATTTAATTTCTCATTGTCCCCGTCTTGACCGTCTTGTTCCGTGTCCAGGCCATCACTGGTATCGACAATGCTGGCGAAGCGCTGATGCATTTGAACAATTTCAACTGGGACCTATTGGTATCTACTTCGGTTTTTTCTTGTTTTTCCCTCTATGTTACCCCCATAGTAAATGCATCGTTATCTTTCAGGCCGCCGTCCAGCACGTTACGCCAAAAGACACACAACAGTGGCCAGCTGGAGGTCAGAATTCTCAATCAAATGTGACTACCGTAACAATCGCAGATGATTTTGTTAATATGACTGCTTCAACATCAAACAACACTAGTCATATGTTGAACATTTCTATTGAGCATGATGGTCATATTATGACAACATTAAAATTGAGTGATGCATCAACAGTTGGTAATTATTTTTTTTTCTCTACAAAATTTTTATTTCGTTTAGGTATCACCTACCTACTCACTAATGATAACAATCATCTATTCATATAAATTATAACTTTGGAGTAAATTTTTTCATTCATCTATATGGAATAAACAACACTAAACATGAATTTAAAATAATAGTTTGCTTTGATTATAAGTACTTACCTACTTGGTTGTTTTGGTCTGAATTGCTTATAACCCGAATCAAAGTTTATTTGTATGTCATAATTTCTTTCTTTTATAGATTAAACCAATGTTATATTTAATTTTACTTTTTAATTGAAGGCAAACTATAGTAGGTAATTAACCTATGTATATGCAATTTGCTCAAGGTATTAAAAATTATCAGCATCTCATTCTATTATCTAGTTCTATGTTATGCTTAGGTACCCTAATTTTCATATTAACATATGCATTGATAATGTTTTATATTATTTTAGATGATTTAAAAACATTGATCTATGCCAATTGTGGCATTCCTTGTTGTCAACAAGTCTTAAGTGGATGGCCAGGTAATAATTCTCCTTCCAATTCGGATGTACTTTCCGAACTTGGTGTTACAGATAAATCTGTGTTGCGTCTTGCTCTTGGTAAAGAAGATAATGTTAATGGAAGGTAAAATATTTCTAGATTCCTTTTATAATAAATTATAACAATTTCGATTGTAGTTTATATTTTTATTTTACTGTTTTTTAAAGGGAAAATACTAAAATGTTCAACCTGAATGTGACAATGGAAGCTACTAGTTCAACTCAATATAAAGTCTACAAATTTTCATTCCCATACTACCAAACTGTTGAACAAGTGAAAGAAATTGTAGCAGATAAGACAAAATTACCTATTAGTCGTCAACAATGGTTAGGATGGCCACATTTTGTTACTCCTACTACTACCTTGGAAGAATCCCATATTAATCATCCGGTTCATGATTTTAAATTAAAACCTACAAATACAGTAATTAGGAATATAAGGAGAACATACAACACGAGAGTGAATGTAAGCATATAGTATTAATTTGAACTTTATATTACTTGCATATTTTGCATTGTGTCATTTGTACAAAAATGTTGTTCATTCTCTATAGATCAGAGATTTTATCTCCTTGGTATTTTAGAAATATCATTTTTTGTATATGACAACACATTTTCTGATAGTAAAAGTGATCAAAAGTGGAGCAAAGACAAGAAAGTTGGACATCTTCACACCGCGGAAATTCTTCGCTCTTTGTTTCAGATACTTGATGGGTGTGTTGAAAAATGATGAATATTATTCTTTATATTATTAACTTCTTTCTTCAGAATCATCTTATTGAAAAAATGATTTATCGTTTCTTTAAAATTCTTTACATCCGCCAAGAGTATCTGATCCAACGAGTGAAGAATATCCGTGTTGCAAAGTACGTCCAGTTTTTTTTATTTGATCTTTCGTTTTAGGACCGAATTATTTTGTTTTTAATTTGAGAATTTCATACAAATTTACTTGAATAATAGTCAACTTTGTTTGTATTTTTGTTAAAATCGGCTAAATAAAACCACTTGCATTTTTACATTAAAAAATATTTTTAGTTTTAAAGTCGATAATATTGTTATCACTCATTTCTACTTACCTATACAGTAATATTTTATTTTTGTACTGCATTAATTTTTGAATACATAATAATCAGCTATGAATTTGTGTTACATAATTTGTTTAATTTTATTATCATATCAAGTGGATTTACTAGTTACTAGATGAAAAATATGATTAGTTACCGTGACACTTTACTGTAAAAATAATATAATATTAATAATAACAGTTATTACCTACTATGTTAAATTACATTTATAACATTTAAAAAAAAAACCTATAATTAATATATTTGTTTCTTACAAGTGTCTTTCAATAATTTAATAATAATATGGACATTCTTAATAATTTTAATGTAAATCGGTATCTTAAATAGAGTTGTTTAATACATTGTAAGTACAGTTATAGTGTTTACTTTTATCAGACTTATAATTTTATAAATTGACTAAGTTTAATTAACATGAATACATCAATGTAAATTCTTCTAGAATAGGTAATTAACATGTGTATATATATATATATTTTTAACTGTAACTTATTTCGTATTTAAAATTTATTTAAAAAAAACACCTGAAATGCAAATGTTTTACATAGCCATATATATATTAATACACATATTAATTATATAATTTTTTCATAAATAATTCATTTTGTCACTCATTATTGTGTTCTAATCAAATTGGCGAACAAAAATAATTTGAATCTCATAAATGAAAAAATATTGTTCCTTGTTTCATTTCTAATTGCTTGCTCTATCAGGCTCAGATTAGTTGATTCTTTTGTTGAAAATTTCTAGTTTAATATATAGTTTCGATACTTACTAAATTGTTTAATAATTATGTGTACATTAATTTTCTCTTGAAAAACTGTTATGATTGCTATCAGATTAAAATTTTAGTCCTAACAAGTATAGTTTCAATTTCTTTAATTTTCATTTTATTCTCTTCTGCCCAATTTTTTTTTTTCATTTTAAATGTGATAAAATGTAAATAATACACCAATTTTTTCATGTATATGCAAATATTAATATGATATTGTTTTATGTATATTAACAGTCTGCTACTGATATGGAAACAAGTGATTCTCCAATGCCTTCATCATCTACGTCATCATCATCCACCTCATCATCGTCTTCTGAAGAAGATCCGTTTGAGGATGCTGCAGAATCATTGACTGATATTGATGATGAAGATGTGATGTTTATGGAAACTGAGATGCCTACTCGAATCCGTTCATTAAGTATGTTTGGTAGAATTTAAACAACATTATTATAAAAACCTATTAATTTTTTTTTTTGCTCATAAATTAATTTTAGATTGAGATGGCAGTATACTTTTTATAATTTTAAAAAATATTCTTCAATTTTATTCATTTAATTCAAAAAAATATATAGTTATATATTCCTAGTTTAATCTAGAATCTCAATAGTAAATTACTGATTCATTAGCATTGACTCACTTAAGTGCTTGGATAAGTGTATGTGCATTTATTTTATTTGTGTTATTATGAATTTACACAACAGACTTCATTACTCGACTAAAACTACTCAGTTTTTAATTGAACTTTTAGTGAACCTAAGTACTTTATACCTGTTTTGTATTTAATTATTACTTTGCCATTAATTATGTTATTAAATAATTGTTTATTAATAATTATCCAGGTTTATAGTAAACTATAATAACCAGGATCATCTCTACTAATGCTAGTGCTGATTAGAAAGCATTATCCTAAGTTTTAATTTTAATTATTTACATTTTTTAGTTACTGAAGATACTGAAGATGAACTTGCTGCTTGCATTCAATTTATTGATGAATTTCGAAATCGTTATGGTGATATAACGCCAAATTTCTTTTTGGGAACTCTAGATCAGGCTATCAAAACTGCATGCTTTAAACCTGCTAAAGACGTAAGTATCATAAGTTTTAATTTAAATATTTTATACTACTATTTTAATTTAGCAAAATGAAAATATTATAAATATAATTTAATATTTATAATACAATTATTAACTGAAAACCTATTAAAAATATGTAAGCATAAATAACATATTACATTAGTCAAAGCTTTCATGGGCTGACACTTTTCTTATTCAGATTTATCCATATCTTTTAAAGTATGTTCACTGTAGCTAGAACATACACTTGAAATATACAATTGTTCCGAAATGTCGGTGTAATACTGAATAGTTCAAAAGAGTTACTAATATCTGAGGCTTGATTTACTTCATGAAATTTTCTTATTTATTTTTAAATAAAATTTTTTTAATTTTACAGTTCTGTATTAATCAAAATTAATGTAAATTAATATAATATTAATAACAATTATTAGTAAAAGGCACTGTGTTTAGTATTTTTAATATTATTAATCTTTAAATTGATTATTTTATTTCAATTAATCAACTTGATCATTCATTACTCAAACGCGTACATTATAAGAACCACATGTCACAGTATCAAAGCTGCGCTTCGATTTCACTGGTTAATTATTGATATAATATTATTGTTCTAACAGATCTAAGAAAAAAATTGTAATTTTTCGATTTGAAAATCAAGTCTTATTATATTGATCTAAATACATAAATATATTAATCCTAAAATACACTGAAACAAATATATAATGAAAATATTTTTTGGAGAGGCTTTAGCCCAATAGCCACCTCCTTGGGTGTGCCCTTGAGCTGATACAATGTTTTAATTAAACTAAATTATAGTTATAATTTTAAATGTCTTATTATTTTTTTTTATTAAGTATATAATTTTCAGTATTATTTTTTTTTATTATAGAAACGTCTGTTAGCTCTATACTTGCACCATGATCGTAGTGTGTTATCGAATGTGTTTTGTACACAATTATTATGTTTTGACTCAGTCGTGCAGTATCTCAATTCAAATTTTGTAGTGTGGGGATGGGATATGACACACTCGGCCAATAAAAATAGGTAATGCACAATACATCTGATGAATGATGTAATTGTTCTGTAATAATTTAAATATTATGTTTTAGAATATTACAATCAGTCTCGCAATCCATGGGTCACATGGCCCAAGTCACTTTAAGAGCTATTGACACAAATAGATTACCAGCTTTAGTGTTAATTACCCGAAATCGATCCAATACAGAAATCTTATCAGTGATAAATGGTATGTCGATAATTTAGAAAAAGTATAAATTATAGGAGAATTGGTTTATCTAAATATGTGTACCTGATGATGATGTTTATAGGAGATTGTAATATAAGTGAATTATTATCGAGCCTTATAAATGCTCAAGAAATGTTTGCTATGCAACAACAAGTAGAAATTAAGGAAGAAGGAGAACGAAATATGAGAGAAATGATTAAAGTAGAACAAGATGAAGCCTATCAACAATCGCTGGCTATTGATCGGTAAATTTCAACAGTTGATTTTTATTATTGTTTTAATTTTAAGTTTGTTTAGTGCTAATAATGAAACCTCTAAAATATATAGGTTTTTGTAACTTGAATTTTTATTATTTTAGGGCTAAAGAAGAGTCGAGAAGAGTGCAAGAAATGGAAGAAAAAGCCATTCAATCTCAAATCGAAAGTCAAGAAAGACAAGCCGCTGCAGAAAAAGAGGTATTGTCTAATATTATCTCGGTTTTAATAAGCTAAAATACCTAAAACATACATTTATTATTTGTCAATGTAGGCTATTCGACAACGCATCGTAGCATCTCTTCCGGCTGAACCAGAAGCTGGTGACCAAATCGCGAAAATAAGATTTAGACTTCCTTTAGGAAAATTTTTAGAAAGACGGTTTTTAGCATCGGACCATTTACAGGTAAAAGAATCAAATTATTATTGAATATTTGAAAGCTTTTCTTAAATTATATACTTAATATTACATAATTAATTAATTTCCCGACAAACTGCAGTGTGATCCCTAGCCCAAGTCTTCTGCTTTGTAATTGTGGAATATGATGTGATGTGGAAAGTGGTGGTCACATAAGACACATTGTTTAATAATAATATACATTACTTAACTAATTTTTTAAATCTTATTTTCTTAAATGTAGAATTATTTTGATGAATCATTGGTCCGATTCATTCTTAATCATTTCTATTACAATATATAAATTTTAATATAGGTATATTATACATTATTAAGAAGTAATATTAAAAATATATCATATGTTACAGGTGTTATTTGATTATCTCTATGTGAATGGCTACAGTCAAGAAGAATTCAAAGTAATTTCTAGCTGGCCTAGAAGAGATGTAAGTAAAAATATATAATTTTGTTATCGCTGTTTTAAGACTGAAAATTATTTATTTTTTTAATTTTATAGTTAACGACATTAGGTGTTACTCAAACCATGAAAGAACTAAATCTGTATCCGCAAGAAACATTAATTTTAGAAGAACGATAATTCTTTGTCGAATAATAAATGCACACTATATAATGTACAATAAAATTTATGAATCGCAATGTTTTTTTTTTTCTATTGAAAATAGATTTGTTTATATCATTATTATTAAAAATTATAATTGTATGCTGTTAGCTTCTCATTTCAAATTTGAATTTATCAAGCATGTTATATTGTATTTAAATTTGGTAACGGAGTAAAAAGAAAAAAAATTAAATCAATATTAATATTCTTTTGTTTATTATATAACAAATAAAAAATATCGCTGTTACAACTGGTGGTTCAAAATGAAAAAAATTAAATATCTGAATACAAAAAAATCATACTACACTAAATTAAATTAAATTATGTCTTAATTAAGTCATAAAATGCATTAATTTTGTCTCATTTTAATTTAAGGTAATGGAATCAAAATAAAATAACATAAATTCTTCTGTTCATTACATAACAAAACTATTTACAAAAAATAACATATTTCTTCTATAACTGTTTATAGAAGAAATACCAAAACTCAAAATTATATTATATTAAATTAAATTATCTCTTAAATTACTCATAGAATAAACTTTTAACATTGTCGTTATATATTTTAAATGTTTTTGACACGCATTGCTTGTTTTATGGTTTGCTGTCCTCTTGACAATTTCGCAACTTTTTTGCGCCCTCCACTAGCTGAACGAGTTGAACTCGTTCTCTTTCTTAAATTATAATCCTCAAAATTTTCTTTACGGAAACTCTCTTCCAACTCTTTAGCCATTAAATAATCATTCTTATATTGAATTGCATATTTTTCTAAATGCGCTATTTGGTCGGCGCAGAACTGACATAAAAGTTCTCCGCTATATCCGCCTTGTGAACGTCCGCAAGTACATTCATCGAAAATATTGTATCCTCCTGATGTAACACTGACATCTGTTGCCGTAGAATTAAAACTTGGATCTACAAAAAAAAAAAATAATAATAGTAAGACTATAAGTCAAAAGTATATATACGATGAGTCAATGTTATATATGTCTCTTATACTTGAAGATGAAGATGTACTAGATGAAGTAAATGAACTTGACGTATTTGGTGATTGAGGAGCATAACCATTTCCCGTGTCATTATGTTGAACCTCAGGAGATTTCTTTACATCAAAAAACCCTTCTGTAAAAATAAAATATAATTTTTAATGATATTAATTCACGTACAACTGGGTAATAACTTACCGAAAATATTGCCCAAAGGAAGCTTTTTGGGTTGTTCCCTCTAAAATAAAATAACAAAAATTTTAACTTTTCAAATTATTTAATATATATGAATATGACCTATATAATTAAAAAAAATATGTTAGACTAACTTTAGAAGCAGGCAGTTGTTTAATTTGTACTCCAACATCGGCTTTCTTTACTTCTGATTTCATCTTCATAAATAACATTTAAATATTAATTTTTCCAAATAATTATTTTATATTGTTTTAAAAAAAAAAAAAAATCAAACCTGGTCTTCTTCTGGCAGCTGTTCTTCTAAGTCTTTGTCTGATTCACTTGAAAATGTATATTCTTGTTGTAATTCACGTTCTATCTAAAAAAATTAATCGTATACATTTGAAATATTAAAAAAAATTATTCTTACATTTTCTCATATAATTATTAATTTTTTTCTATAATTATTTTTATTTAATTTAAAAAAAATCTAACCTGATATTGTGGCCATCTTGCTAAGTGTTCATCTGATTCATTAGAAAATGTACCTTCTTCTGGTAGTTCATTCTCCATCTACAAAACATAAATAACATACTTATCAAATATCTATTTAATTTTTGAAAAAAATTAATTTTATTATAACAAAATCAAACCTCATCTGGTAACTGTTCTGCTAAGTCCTCATCTGATTGATTTGACAATGTACCTCCTTCTTGTAATTCGCGTTCCATCTATTAAAAAGTTAACTGAATATAATTGAAATATTTAAAAATTTTATATTCTTACGTCATCCTGTATAATATCTAACCTTATCTTGTAACTTCCTTGCTAAGCACTCAGATTCATGTAACAATCTTTGATCTTCTCGTTGTTTTTCTTGTAGTTCACGTTCCATCTGGAAAAAAAGAATTGTATACACATGATGAAATATTTAAACAATTTAATATTCTTACTTCTTCCTGTATCATCGCTGCAAGAATGGCATCTTCTTCAATTTTTTTTCTGAACACTCTATGAGTTTCTTCTTCTAATTCCTATTCATAGGAATAGTTATAAGTCAATTAAAATAATGTAACAATTAATTATATATTGTACAATAGTTAAAAGATCTATTTAATTTACTTGATATTTTTTCGCCAATTCATAACTTTCCATTTCCTTTTCCATTTCTTTTCTTCTGAATTGAATCATCATAGCATCAAATTCCTTTCTTACTTCTCCTTTTTCCGTTTGTTTACGAACAAAGCCTTGTCTGACAATAACTTAACATATACAAATTAATTACAATACATTTCTTTTTAAATAACAAAGTTGGAAGTAAAATAGTTTTCTAATATTTTTAAATTTTCTTTTTTCTTTATTTCCAAGATAACACTTATTGATCAGGTAATAAATATTTAATTTAATTAAATATCCTTACTACTTATCTAATATACTAATATCGATAGAAATGAGGAAGCTAAGTTTTTTTTAAATATTGATGGTGTTGAGGAAAAAGAGCGTAAGCAACATTTTATCAATTTTACAGTAGTAAAAATACATTCTGATTATTTTTAAACCGTTTCAAATTATTTTGTAAGTTATAGTGTCTAATTTTAGGCAAAACTAATGAATTTCATAGACTATTTTCAAGATTATTTCAGGTCAATTAGACATACATGCCAATAAGATCATATTACATTTTCAAGTATTAATATCAAAATCAAAAATTTTATTACATAAAAGCTAACAGAAAAAGAGAAATTTTCAAAATGCTGTACTCAAAATTGATCAAATCTTTTTGAAATCAGTATGAAATGTTCTCGTGACCATTTTTAGAAGTTGGTGTAAGTTTTAAGTTCCTAGCTGCATTATTTTAGAAGTTATGTTAAAAAGCAATTTTCAATTTTAAGGAAATTTCGGTAATAGCATAATTTGCAGTTTTTTATCAGATTTTTCGTGTTTTTGAAAAAAGTATTGTGAAATTTGAAAAATGACTTTTCAAAAGTACCACCTGGGTGTAATTTTGGATCTATTAAGTTACTGATCAAAGCTTTTGGACAAGTATTTCTATACAAAAAAGGGCTTACAGAAGAAAAAATAAAAACAAAATAATAAACATTATTATAAAAACACTAGCTTCTTTACTTCGTTCAAAATCTAAAACCCATTTTTGTCATATATGTTCATTTTCTTTTCCACTGTCAATATAATATATTAATTAATTACTTTCTTCAAGACCATCATCTTCATCATTAAGCCTCTTTTGAACTTCCAGTGGAAACTGTTGTTGTATTTCTTCCCAAAACTTCTCATTTACCAATGAGTCCCATTCATGTTTGAATTTACGAAGCCAGTTGCTGATACGTTTACGACATATTGGACATTGATATGCCGTTATATTTACCATTCTTTTAAAACATTCCAAGCACACTGAATGATTACACGGCATAGTAACAGGTCGTATATATATGCATCTACACGCAACGCAGAATACATCATCCACATCCAATTTTTTTTCCTAAAAGAAAAAAAATTTTTAATTCTCATGTGTAATATGTAACAGTGTTCTAAAATATGAGTATCACAGAATTTATAAAGGCAGGATTTAAATAATTATGTTCTTACCTATCAAATATTATTTTAAATATTTTTATTTCAGTATAAAATGGATCATTTCTTCAACAACACGATAATGAGCGGATCTTCAGTTAATAGTTAATGCACAATAATAACTATAGTTTTATAAAAAAGAGTATATGTAGATAGGGGAAAAATGTTTAATTAAAAAAAACTGAGAACAGGAAAGTTTTAAAAAAACATTTCATATACCTACCTATTAAAAATTTTCTTTCACTAAAATATTCTTCATAATATTATTGTCCATTTATAGGCATTTAATTAAAATTTGATAAAGTTTGGATTAAAAAAAGTTTAAAAGGCGTTTTTATCAAATGTTGGGTGCTATTCCAAAATTTTGAAATAGTGAGAATTTCGAAAAATTACCTTTCTAATGTACCATCTAAAGCTAAATTTTGATTTAACAAGTTGCCAGTCAAAATTGTTTAATAACAAGTATTGATACAAAAAAGTAAACATCACTGTTAGAACACTAGTTATTTCGTACTATTCAAAATCCAAAATATGATTTAGGTAGAGGGTAATAAATAATTAAGCATAATAAAATTAACTATATTACAGACATGGATTAATAATATTAGAATTATAGATTGAATAAAAAATATATAGGTTTTATAGTGATGCATACTTTCAAATCCATCGGCGATGGTCAGTGTGCAAAAACTTCCGAGAGGAACATTTGTTTTGAAAAGTTTATCCAATATCCGATAGTTGTGTACAAAATTATAATTTGAAAATTGAAAGCATTGATAAAACATTGCATTTACCTCAGGCAATTTTTAGCCCCCCGGTAAATTTTTATGAGGGGTAAAAATTTGGGAGGTTAAAATTATCTGTGACACCGGGTTGAAATCGTGTCATATACAATATGTTCACATCATTGATTATTATAGAATTAAATACTTACGGAACTCATTGTGTAACTTTTTGAAGACCAACAGTGAACCAAAAAGATTTATAGCTCACTACACGAGATATTATACCGGCAGACGAGTAGCAACAACAGACTAGTAAATGACAGATTACGAACTGCGGTCTACGATTCGCGTTTAAAGAGAAACTAGTTCCCAAAAATATAATAAGTATTGGATTTCACGTCTAATCTGAACAAACGAAAATATCAAATTCGCGGGAAACCGTTAATTGTCTCTTGTTTGTACCACAGTGCCGGTATCAATATCATTCGGTATTCCAACCGAATATTGTAATAATTGATTAGTAATAATTAATTATAGTTATATTAGTGTTTATTATTGAATACTATTTCATTAAATGTTTATAATAATAGTTTTTTATATAACTAATTTATTATTTATTGTAATAAATAAAATATTCATTATTAATAAGTATCGTTTTATAAAACCTTGCCACTACAGTGCTGCCTACAGGAATATTGCAGGTACAATAATACGAATTATTAATTATTATCACAACAAAAACACTTCGTCGAACTCCGACGTGTGGAAGTTGGCCCTCCCCCACTTCTAGCTACTACAGACTCCTAACCTTTACTAAAAATTGCAATTAATTGGCTATACAGTTTTCAGAATTTGCATACCTTTTGTTTTCCCTGAATTATTACTTTTTGTTTAGGGGATGGGGCTAACATCACGGTAGCCCCTTTACCAGCACCAGTTACAGACTCCAGACTTTTACAAAATTATTGCAATTAATTCGCTATAATTTGCTATGCACTTTTCAGAATTATTTGCCTACTAACATTTAAATTTAATTCTTCA
The DNA here is from genome assembly GCA_025469315.1 of Stegophylla sp. TES_Ste_2020. Taxonomy (NCBI): domain Eukaryota; kingdom Metazoa; phylum Arthropoda; class Insecta; order Hemiptera; family Aphididae; genus Stegophylla; species Stegophylla sp. TES_Ste_2020. Next base: position 457 of record JAIPRM010003210.1, on the reverse strand, counting down.
AAAACTGATAATTATTATTGCGTATTAGTTAAAGCTCCGTTCAGAATCGTTTTATTTGAAGAAATAATTTATCGTTTCTTTAAAATTCTATACACCCGTCTAGAGTATCCCACCCGACGAACGAAGTACACACTTTTAGATTCTGAACGAAGTGAAGAAGCTTATGATTTTACAATGATGTTTATTTATTTTTTTCTCTTTCTGGAAACACTTTTTCGTATAGAAATATTGGACCAAAAGTTTCAATCAATATCTCTAAAGAACCGGAATCTTACCCAGATGGTACTTTAGAGAGGTCATTTTTCCAATTTCTCAATACTTTTTCCAAGTGCGGTGAAAATATGTTGAAAAATTAACGAAAAACGGCAAAATTTGCAGTTACCGGCATTTTCGTAAAATTGAAAATTTATTTTTACCATAACTTCTAAAATAATGCAGCTAGAGACTTGAAATTTTC
>JAIPRM010003209.1:0-26860 GCA_025469315.1 Stegophylla sp. TES_Ste_2020 | reverse complement strand
TGAGAAATTTGAAAAATGACCTCTTAAAAGTACCATCTGGGTTCGATTTTGGATCTATAAAGTTACTGATCGAAACTTTTGGACCAGTAGTTCTATACGAAAAAGTGTTCACAGAGGAAGAAAAAAATAAATAAATAAATAAACATCATTGTAAAAACATAAGCTTCTTCAATACGTTCAGAATCTAAAATATATTAATGCTTCCAGTAATATGCTATCTACAAACTACCACTCTGACACTCATATACTATAACTTGTGTTGGTATAAATAATTATACTATAAACCCGTATCGACATTAGGATTGGACGACACGGGAAACATTAAAATTGAAATCAATTACCTTTTAAATATTCTATTTATTAAATCATTTTATATTGAAGTAATAATATTTTAATGTAGGAATATACAATATAAATTCTATTAAAATAAATATTCTATTTTACCATAAATTCGTTATACCTAATTTATTTTGGGGCATATCTCAGTGCAAATACGGTTATTTTCAAATGCATATTTTATAACATATTTGGCCATTTTTTGGTGCATATTTACACGCATATTTGGGTATTTTTTAGAACTACAAGTCCCTAAGCATAATTATTATGCTTGGGCGGGCCCCGATTTACTGTAAACGATAAACTCGAAATTCCAAATAGTAGACACCTCCCTCCAACAGTGGACGTTTTTTCCCCCGTTTCCATATAATATGGAGTTCGACAACCGCTTGAAGTTTTAATTGTTGATAATATAATAATTATCAACTTTTATTTATTGCATTTTAAATTTCATTTGCAAATAATTCACAGAAAGCTGTAATGATATATTAACGCGTGCACGCAATAAATAATTATAAATAGTAATATAAAGTTTACACCATAACAGTAAGTACCTAATGAGTGTATCATTGTAAAATATTACGTATTTAATTTTATTAACGTACCCGGGGTATTAATTAGTTAACACAGCGTATAATGTTCCGCGAGTTTAGAATTTATTGCGAATTATAAAATATTATAGTTATAAAATAATAATATAGTAATAAATAAATTATACAGTAATTACCTGTGCATTGTACACTACCCTATTGAGAGTAGTGTACAATGCAATCCAATAACGACGGTGATGTAACAAGAAGATCGTGGGCGTTCTCACGGGTGGGGGGGGATATGGGGGATAGATCCCCTCCCAAAATGGATTTTTTAGATTCTGAGCAAAGCGAAAAAGCTTATAATTTTACAATGATGTTTCTTTTTTCTTTTCTTTTTCTCTTTCTGTGAACACTTTTTCGTATGGAAATACTTGTCCAACAATTTCGATCAATAACTCTATAGATCTGAAATCATACTCAAATGGTACTTTATAGAGGTGATTTTTAAAATTTCTCAATGCTTGTTTCCAAAATCGTGGAAAATCTGTCGAAAAAACGGCAAAATATGCAATTACCGAAATTTTCGTGAAATTGAAAATTGCTTTTTAACCTAACTTCAAAAATAATTCACCAAGTAACTTAAAACATTCACCAACCATAAAAATGGTCACAAAAATTTTCCTTCAAAATTTCAAAAATATTTAATCAATTTTGAGTTAAGTACAGAATTTGGAAATTTATCGCGTCTATTGAGGTTGAAGATGTACTTGATTCAACTGATAAAAATTCAGAAAAATCGATAGTTTAATTTGGATTTGTCGTTTTCATTATAAAATGTTGACAATTTTAATAAAAACTACAATAAATATGACTTGATTATGTATATAATTATTATATTAATATTCAATATTATAATATTAGAGTTGGGCGGTGAAATCACTGTTGCTTATTTTCTAAAAAAAAATTTTTATCCCCCTCCATTGAAATATTCTGAGAACGCCACTGATTAGATGATTAAACTGGACACCACAAAATATACTACTGACCGAATCGTAACTTTCGTGAGTATAAACTACCATTTGGGGAGACGTGTCGACACGCGTATAATAGATTCAATAACTACGATATGAATTGAAACTAAATTGACTCAGCCGGTGTTGATAAGTTTAACTCGCTTTAATTCCGAACAAATCAGATAATATAATATATTATCTAACTTTTCGTCGAATATAAAAAGAAAAAAAAACTTTTTTTTTATCGAATTTCTTTCCGTTATCAAAATTCCGTTTCCAATATTAATTTTGGCAATTTCGATTTTGTAATCCACGAAATTAGTACGTTGCTGGCTGATTTTAGATTCTGAACGAAGTAGAGAAGCTAGTGTTTTTACAATAATGTTTATTTATTTATTTTTTTTTTTTTTGTACAAAAGTTTCGATCAATAACTTTTTGAAACCGAATTTGCCTCTAGTTTGTACTTTAGAGAGGTCATTTTTTGAATTTCTCAATTCTTCAATTTTTTTTTTTTGGGGGGGGGGAAACTACCCAAAATTTGACAAAAACGCCCATCATTTTTTTATCCGAACTATATGAAAATTTAAACATAGATAGAAAATCGTATAAGAAAGATTTTAGCGCGAAAAAATTTTTAAAATGTAAAAAAAAAATTTTGCCCATTTTTCTAACATTTTTTTTTTTTTCATTTATTTTTTATATTATTAACTTCCCTTGTTCAGAATCGTTTCATTTTAAAATTCAATACAAACGTCTAGAGCAGTGATTCTCAACCGGGGTGACATGTCACCTTAGGGTGACATAAATCCAGTGTAAGGGTGACTCGCGTTTCTGGAGAAAAAGAAAAAATGAGAGAATTTTTTGAAATATAAAAAAAAAAAAATCTGTTTACACCTTATCACAGGATCCGTGCTCGTCAACGGCTACATTATATTTTTTAAATACCTTTCTCACTCATCCCCATCCTCATCACTTCTCCTATCGTTAAGAAATCTTGAGTACGTATATGAATTTCCATATATTTCTTCTTTATGATAGTTTAGTGTACAAAATCTGATAATTATTTTTGCCATATTTTAGAAATTTTTGGTTTTCAGTGTATATTTTACGATGTTAATGCCTTATTCGTGTTTTTCTGGTTGTTTTGGTAATTAATTTAAAGAAAAAAATATGATTTTTGGTATTTCAGAAGAAAAAAACATTTTATTGAACCATATTTAAAAATATTTGGTGCATAAAGGCATATTTTATGACTTTTTAGAACATACATATCCAAGCTCTAGTGATTAGTTTAAAAAGTAAGGTCGCGTGGTGAAGAAATATCTCGGTCAAGGGTGACACAAATCAAAAAAGGTTGAGAACCACTGGTCTAGAGAGTCCCGCCCGTCGTGCGAAGAACACCCATCGTGCGAAGTATGTCCGGTTTTTTTTTTTATCATTTTACATAGGGTTTTTCACAAAGATGACTAACTAATATTATAATATTGTGCAAGTGTATGTACACAATAAAGTAGGTACACTGTAGTCGTCTCGAGATGCGTCACGAATTACATTTACCCGTAAAACGAGGTACGCTAGTCCCATATGATTATGTAACCAAATAATATTTACCCAGACATGTGGATAAATTTCGTGTTGTTTATCTGCGTGTATTTACATAAAAAAATTCAGATTATTTTTTCAGTTTGATGACGTGTAAACGTTCGACCGATTTCCACTGGTAGCTGGTAAATAGGCCATTTAATAAATATAATAAATTATTATACACAAAATAAAGACTAACTGATAATGAAGAGACACTACGGTTGAAGTACTGATTTTTGACCTTTTTAATATTGTTATTGCTTAAAAACCTCTCAAACGTCCAACATTTGAATTGTTATATTATATTACTATAATCCGATGGCTTGGAACCGTCGAGGGTCTCGGGTTTCAATAATAGTCCGTTATTAAACTCATTGGTACTGATCATAGGTAATTAAATAAAAATAAAAAAATCAGCATCACACATATTTAAAAAAAAAAAACCCCTTTAAGTTCGTAAAAAATGATGTTTTACTAATATTGTGTGCTAATTAAGTTTACATTACATCGATTTTTAAAACAGTTACCAAAATTAAAAATAAAATAAAAATAAAAGGTTTTGAAACCTATAACTTTGCAAATTGAAAATAAAACACCGGTTCGAAGTATTCACATTGTTCGGATGAATATTTTTGAGGAGAAGAACTACTAAAAATATGTGTACTTTTCAAAAGAAATTGAATTTGTTAACGGCGTGATGACCACTCAGATTAGTATATTAATATTTAAGACACATTTCACAATATCTTCTTGTATTATTTGCTGTTGGGTTGGGATACTCTTAGACCTTAGTAGGTGAGTTAAATTTAAAAAAAAAAAAGGGATAAATTATTTCTTCAATAATATTATTCTGAGTGGAGCTTCAGTTAATTATATAATTATAGAGAACAATATTTAATAAAACAGATTAATCAGTCTGTCTTATTATTCTTGGAAATTATCGATTTTGTATTCTTTTGAAATGTACAACTATAATAATTAAATACTGACTTAACTAAGAATTTTATACGGGGAAACTTACATACAATTTTGTATCTTAAAAACTATTAATTAATAATTAAAAGAAAGATGTCATTTTTTCAATTAATAATTATTTGAACTTTAATTGGATTCTATTTTTAATCTATCATGATTTAGCTGGACGAAATTTTTTAGTTAGTTTTATTATACGAAAAAGTGCAGATGGAAAAAATAAAAATACATACATCATTGTAAAACCACTATAGCTTTTTCGCTTAATCTAAAACGGACCAAATGCATTTTTAAACCTAATTTGTTTGAAAGTATGTCGCATCTAAACGCAATTTTGCCTATTCTTATCATTTCAACTTAACTTTTTTTTTTGTTATACTCAGAGAGGGTACTTAGCTTTAACGTAAACCACGATGATATATTATGTATGCATTATACATTTTAAAGTTGTAACTTTTAATGGCGAAGCGTCAAATTGTTTTACTGTAAAACAGGTAATATAAACTGATATGATACGCTGTACTAATACAATATAATATAATGGCGTGTTGATTAATGTCTGCTCTCCGTTATTGTTTCAGAAAAAGTAAATTGTTTATTGTTTCACAGATATTATGTAATATCAGTCGTCACATACCAAAATGTGTGAATGAATATTTCATTATCTTTATCTATTTCTGTTATTTTTCCAATAACTAGTTTTTGCGCTCTCTACAAAAAAAAAAAAAAAAAAAAAAAAAAACTATTAACACAATAAACAATTATTATTTTCAGCCTAAAACGCTTTATATCTTTGCCAGTATCTTGTCTGAGAAGCGAATAATATACCAACAGTCGAAATTGTGAAGTATTTTTGCTCCTTTTAAAATTATTTAATGCATTGAAGTCATTCACTGTTCTGTTTTATTATTAATAAATTGTTTCTAAACTACATCCCGGGTTGAAATATTACAAATTTATATTCGTTTAATCCATGTTAATATATAAAAAATGTTCACCTATACAGTAAATGTGTGTGTTTAATGAGTATATATTGATACCACTATTCGACTATAACAGTAGTCTAATAAAAAATCCGTTAATACCAAATTTTCCTTGACATTTTATTCATAAATATTTTTTATACGTGAGGAAGTCTAGAAGAGCAAAATAAATAAAGGTAATTCATTAATATTTTAATTAATCTATTCTTATTTTAAAACCCCTTACGAAATTAAATCCTTTATGCACCACTGAGTCAGACGGTTTTTTTTTTTTTTTTTTTGTCAATAATTATCATTCGGAAAATTGTCGAAACATTATGTTTCGCACAAATTTGAAATCGATAGCAACACATTTTTTCAAGAAAATGCAGTCTAAGAGAATGACTAAATTTTTCGTTTACTGTCAGGCAAATTTTTTATTCCTCCAGGAAATCAGATTAATTTCGAGTTAACATTTTTCGAGCTGTAGGTTTTCGTCTAATATATTTTTATTGCATTTCTAAGATAACTCAAGTCTGCTCACTCTTCTTTCATCTTACAATTTTCTTATTATTATTATTACTTCTATTATTATTTTTTATACATACTATATATATACTGTTGATTTACGACCTTCTATGATCCTTATTCCGTGAAATTATTTTTCTTATTACAAGAAAGAGTACGAAAACGGTTTGATTTAGTAAAAAAAAAAATCCTCGAAACGTTTGCGTTCACATTATATCGTAACATAACATTATATTAGTATGAATACTTCGAATATTTTTATATCAACTTGAATTCCCCCTGGTCCATGACAGCGCAATCGATAAGGTTCATCCTTTACACAAATTTTTCAAAGGGCACGTTGCTGGGCCATTTAAATTATGGGTAAATTTGCCTAAGAACTTACATTAAAGACATTGGCCTACTCCTTACAGACTACAGAGCACGAACAATAAGAACTGTAATAATTATTATATTATAATAATGAATAGGGTTAAGTGTGACCATAAGTGTTACCAACTGTAATTAATATCGCAATTAGTGAAGTGCAATTTTATTTTTATCAAAATATGTCAAATTTGAAGTAGGTATACGACGTTTTGTTTGATAAAACACCGAGTAAATATACATACATATCGGTTTTAATTCGGTTATAATTTATGTGCAAAATACTGCATAAAATTAAGTGCGATGACAACCAGTTTCAAAAACTTTTATGAATTAAGGAAAAAACAAAAATTGAAGAAAATGATTGCTAAAAGTACTGACATATTATAATAACCGGACTGTGTTTTTAGGTGTATTTTACCACGGGATACATAACGAAACCTTTTCCGTCGTATTATGGCTAATAATTTGTTGTACAATAAAAAAATGAAAACATAACCTTTTGATAGAAAACATTTTGCAACGGAGTAATTTAGAGTATTGAAATGTTTTGCAAAAAAATAAACGTGTTGACTCTTATAATATTACATCATTTATTTATTTTATTCTTGTTTTACAAATAAACATAAATTTAATATATCACTTAGATATGAAATGATAATGTCTCCAGAAATCAAGCTTGTGGCAGAGAAATAGAGTTTTATACCAGCCATATTACAAAAATAAAAAATAAATATTTTATAATAAGATATGGAGAAAGATGTACATAAATAATATATATATATATAAACATGTAACAATTTTCTATAGTAATAATATCATAAAAACTGTACTAATTACCTCTTTGGGCTGTCAAAAACTTCAAAAAAATAAAAAATCATTTCTTAATTCGACAGACAGACATTGTTTATACATTAAAGTACCGCTCTGAATATTTTAATTGCTGATATAGTTAAATTGTTTTAAAATTCTTTATAATTTTATGAAAATTTATATTTTATGAATGAGAAATTTCGAAATTATGATTTGCTTGTTTTTTTTTTTTTTTGCTTTTAATGACATTTTTATTAAGATAGGAGAGTCTGAACTATAGAAGATAAAATGTATTGTGTATTTTTAGACCAAATACGGGATGAATTCTAGTCACTATTTTTAGTTTAAATTTCAGTTTTCAGTTTGTAATTCATATTTTGAACAGTCATTGGCAAAGTTCCAGTTGGGTAAAGTTTGAAACCTAACAATATTAAAGGCGTTCAAGCATTTGCAGCCCTTTTGTGCCTAATAGAAAAAAAAAAAAAGCTCTGCAGGCGTATTGGTTCGGGCGACGTTGCGGCTTTTGTTTGGAACTCGACGCATCGCATAAGTAGTGAATATAACAATAACACTTGTTTTAATTTATTTCGTTAGGAACCTGAATGCTTCGTAAGAAAATAAAACGTGTCACAAAAATCAATACCGAATACAACGAATTAACCCTCTGCTACAACGGTAACAAATGTATAAGACGTAAGGCAAGAATAAAAATAATAAAAACGTTATAACAGATTTAAGAGGTGTTTTCGCGACGCTTGATTTATACTTTCGGCCGGAAAGGTGGGAAAATGGATGGACGACTTGTTTTTGGGCGATTGTCCATTGCTACGATTCATATCGTTTCAATTCGACTCGAATTCGACGATCCAAAAATTGAATACTTGTTTCTAATGTCGGATATACCATTAGTATTCAAGAGTGTAGCCAGCAATGTTTTAAAGCGTAGGTGGCAAATATAATTAAAACACGTTTTCGATAAACAGGCAATCTAAATATATAAATATGATAATAATATAGTATTTTTTGCGTAGTGTCATATGCAATGTTCGGGTGTAGGGAGGGGGCATCATAGCATCATTTACGTTTTAAAAGCTTTCTCCTAAATTATTGTTTTCGAGTCGGAAATTGTTTTGTTACATTACTACGTACCTATATGTATACATGCTAGTGAAAATGTATAAACACAACTCTCATTGGTGGCGGGTGGGGGGGGGTCATGAAAACAATAAATTTGGCTATATTTATTGACATTTAAAATGCTCATAAATAGAGAATGACATAACTCATTTTTATAAAACATGCTAAGTATTTTAGTACACTTTCACTCCAATAAGTAAGTGTAAAAGGTTCAATTCTTTGACTGAGAAATTTCCATATCATGAAATAATAATAAAAATCAATATTATATCGTGTGATTAAATAATTTGAATGTGGGCTCAAAATTTTAAGATTGAAAGCGTGTAGAAAAAAATTATTAAGCAAATTAATTTTTATGACGTTTCGTACAAAAATAAAAAATCTTTGGTGATTTTTTTTTCAGCATTTTTTATACTAATATTAAAATTTCAAATGTTTATTAGTTCAACATTAAAAAAATAAAATATTCTTCAATTCGAAGTCTACGACAATATTATTTCATCACTGAGATAGATAAAAATATAGTTGTTGTTACCTATCTTCCAGAAGCATAGACTTACACATGAGGGGAATATAGGAGATGAATCCTACTCCATGACTTTTTTTCTACATTTTATTTAATATATTTTAGATTTTGAGTGAAGCGAAGAAGCTATTGGTTACACAATGATGATTATTTCTTTTTTCTTTTCTGCAAATACTTTTGTACAACCCACGTCGTACTTTATTGAAGTAATTTTTCAACGTTATCTTCTTTCTAAGTTATCCTATAGATATTCTTTACAGTTTATAGGACAGCAGACCGTTAAATCCATTTAACTCTTTTTATTGTTGTAGCATCATAAATGTTGTACTTTGACAAAATTGTTGTAGGGAGTCCAGATCCTATGGCTATGAATCCCTTCCCGATGTACCATTTTGACAGGGAGTGTAGAGAAAAAATTCACACATTATTATAGATCCTATGTTTTGATTCCACAGCAATTACGTAATAAGGATAATACATTTTGGGGACTATTATGTTTTTTGTTTGATTTAATCTCCCCTCCCTCCATAAATCGTATATTTAAGCCCCTTATAACTAAAAATATACAGAAATCATTTTCACGAAATTAAAATGAGTGAACGTATATATGAGTAAGGAGTAAGCATGTATACAATTACAACTAAATAAGTAATACATTTTAAATGAAACGTAAAAATAACGAAAATAATCTGTCATTTTCTGTATGAATCATAATTATACATTTCAACGCTTGGAAAATATTTCTCATCTAACCAGTTTTTGAGAAAACTTGATCATGGGTAGAAAAAATTGACATTTTTTTTTATAAATTAAGAATTAAAAGTTTTATGAAATCTTGACTGAAAACAAAATGTTATTTTACATGAATATGGCCAGTCTTATACTAATTCTAACTTGAGAATGATTGTATTATGTATATAAAAAATATTTTAAAATCGTATGATACGAAAACCTTACAAAAACCGAGATATTCCCTAATTTTAGATTTATTCCAAAAGGAACCAAGTTCCCAGTCTTTTAGTTTTAGAGTTCTACCTAACTACTAAAATTGATTAAAAAAAAAATGTAGTTTACGATATATTTTATTGATATTTCTTAAATTTTCGGCTGTTTTCCCGTAGTTTTTGACTTTTGGTAAAAGTATAGAAAATTTCGATAAATAACGTCTGATACTATAGCTATATCTGATACTGACATATTTGTGTGCCTGCAGACGTAGATGGACCGGGTGTCGGGGGGCGACATTAACGACATCGATTAATAAACCGCTGCAACGGCCGCGCTCGACATCATGAACGACTCGACGAACGAGACGTTGGAGGGTTACCTGTTGCGGACCCGCGGGCCCAAACATCTGTCGCTCAGCATCGTAGTGCCCATCACAATCATCTACGTGCTGATATTCGTCACCGGCGTGGTCGGAAACATTGCCGTGTGCGTGGTGATCGTCCGCAACAACTTCATGCACACCGCCACCAACTACTACCTGTTCAGCCTGGCCGTATCTGATCTCACCCTCCTGCTGTTGGGTAAGTGACTCGGAGGACAATATATTTCAGTGGTTTGGTACTCGTGGAACAGAAAACGCCCGACGCCATAGCTAGTATAGTAGCAATACAAAACCTAAGGCAGAGGTTTTCAAACTTTTTTCGACCCATTTTGGTAATTTTTTTCAATTTTGGCGACCCGCAGCTATATAATCAAATGTCCTTTTTTTGGTTTTTTTTTTTTTTTTTTTGCTTGAATAAGATACTGAACGAAAAAAAACTGTGTTTTAAATTTTATCAAATAATATTTACAACTGTTAAATAACTCTAATTTACACTATTCCAAAATCGATTTTGCTTAAAACTTGAACATTTCAACAATAAGGTTTTTCACTCACTAAAAAAAAAAAAAAAAAAACGTATTATACAATAGAATCGTTTTCTAAACTAAATGATTTCTACATTTTAAATATCACACGCATTTAATAGTGGCAGGGATAGACTAGGGGAGGAATAGGACTTGGAGAAATTCTGAATATATAAACATAAAGTGCTTACCCGATTGTTGAGTTTTTTTTTTTTTTTAAGTAAATACTAATCATTTTTTTTTATTCAACTTAAATTTAATATAAATCATAGTGTTTACGAGATGTTTTTTTACAAAACATTTTTACTTTTATTTTATTATATGATTATTAATTATTTTATTATATTTATGTGCTTTGGTAAAGAGTACTACTACAATAATTTAGTCTTTCAACATATTATACATGCATACTTTGAAATAAATTATCGGCTAAGAAAAACTAAATATTATGTGTGGTAATACTTAAATGTCAACATCATACAACTCAAGTTGGTTGATTTCCCCTTTAACCCCTACCCTTTCCGAAAGAATAGTCCCTGATTCTAAAAAATAAAAATAAAACACAAATAAATTAATGAGAGAAGAACAGTGCACAAGAGAACAGTAAGGCGAATAAAACAAAGATTCCTTTTTTTGTTACTTTAAAGTTTTATTTATAATTTAAGTTCCGGTGTAAGGTTTGAGTTGTGTTTTCTAGGTATCCTATAAAAGTTATAAACTGAAAAATCCGAAATTTAAAAAGAAATAAGTGATTCGTAACGACAAGACAGTATTTTAATATAATAATACACAATAATTAACGTAACAATATTAAGACCGTAGATTTTAAATAATAATAATATGATAATGACGTCAAACGTCGTCGTCGTCGTCGTCGTCGTCACACCACCCGAACCGTGAAAATGACAAATATTTTTATTTTATGCGTTGTTCACGGTGTAGTACTTAGAAATTTTGTGTACCTGGACATATTTTCATTGTTATTTTCGACATCGAAATTTTTACCAGCTACCCCTAGCTGCAGGGTGTATAGAATTTTTATGAAAAGATGAATCTTTTCTTTAATAAAAATATTCTTAGTGTACATTCAGTTAATTGTACAGAAAAATAATTGTCATTCATATAATATTATTATCAAGTATGTTTAATAATTATTTAATAACGGAATAATCCATGTCGAATTTCCGGAATCTTTTTTTCCAAAATTTTGACAAAATATCGAAAATTTTGAAAAATGGCCAATCAAAAGTATCATATAGAGAGACAAATTGTGATTTACAAAGTTTCTGGTCGACATTTTTGGTCGAATTATTCTGTACAAAAACATCAGCACGTAAAAAATAAATAAATAAAATAAAAAACACTAACTTATTCGCTCCACTCAGAATCTTAAGACATGATTATTATTCACAAGAAATTAAAAAACATAATTGATTTAAATTAAATTTATCTAGATAACAGAATTTTACTATCTAACTGATAACCATTAGATAATAGACACAAAACAGGTGTCTAGATGAGTATTTTTGGCTATTATACGTTTCTCAGGTCTCTGTAGTATTTTTTGGAAGAAAAAATGCAGCAAAAAACAAGAAAAAAAATTTGATGATGTATTCAATATCCGGTTAAAAAAAGTTTTGGATATTTTAATAGCATCTCTCCACCAGAGAAAATCAAGTAAAAACAGTATAAGTTATTGTAATTTTTTTTTTTTTAACGTTTTAATACACTGTGAGCCATGTCAGAACATCGTCAAACAAACAAAAAAAAAAAAAAAAACCCCGCCGTCAGGAGTTTAAGGAGAAGCCATTTAAGTACACCACGTAGGGACGAGTATATATATTATGTGTATAATATAGGTACGTGATGGGAAAAAAACACACCGCAGTTTCTGTTCGTCCGCTATAAATTACAAGACGTTGTATTATAAAATATACTCGCTGCTGATAACGGGAGACAAGATCATTTATCACAAAAACAAAGTCGAAATTAACTTAAATGTCCCGTGACGTTATTGATAACGGCCATTTTAGACTTTTAGTGGAGCGCCGGCGACGGGGGAGCTCTAAATTATATTTTACATTATATTGTTTATTCTCTAGACGACCGTGTTTTTTATTCCTGTCTTCGGACACCGTTTTTTGGGAAAATTTTCATGCGGCTCAATCGACTGATTGACTGGAAATTAAATGCGAATATTTTAGTCCAACGGATTTTCGACAAGTCTTTTGACGTACAAGAGAAGGGGTTTTTGAGTGGCTAAAGCCAATAGCTCCAATAGCTGTACAATATTTTATAATGTATGAGATTTTATTAAAGTTGAATTCCGTTAGGTTCAGTAAATCGTACATGACACTTAGATCTCGCTTTATTATTTTAAAGTCTCGATCAGCAACATTTTGAAACCGGATTTTCCTCTAATTGGTACTTTAGAGAGGTCATTTTTTGAATTTCTCATAAAAAAAAAAATCGTTCTATACTTTGCTCCTCGGTTAGGATTTGGTGGAGATGTTAAATTTCAAAGAAACTAAAATAATTTCTTTAAGAAAACGATTTTGACTTCAGGACTACAGTTTATTTAAGACAATTTTACTCCAAAATTATAAAATGTATTAATGTTATAAAAAATCTATTTTGTTCTCTGCCAGTTTTATATCCCCTATTGACCGAGAACAGGAATCAAAAAATTTTGAATAAAAAATATGATAAAAAAAGCAAAGTAAAGTAATGTAAAGTAAAGTAAGGTATAGACACGAAAGCCGGACATACTTCGCACCACGGATATTCTTCGCTCTTCGGGTCAGATACTCTTGGTGTGTGAGTAAAATTTAAAAAAAAAAAAAAAGGATAAATCATTTTTTCAGTAATACAATAATTCTGAACGAAGGAAGTTAATAATGTAAAGAACAATAATAGTCGTCATTCTCAATACACCAACCAAGAGTGTCTGACCCGAAGAGTCAACGTTATTTATTTATGATAAGAAACTGTTGACGTGGACGAGGGTGCTTAAAACGAAGCATATTGTTGCGGTTTAAATTCTACATTTACTTACGTGATTAATAAAAGTAATTACGAAAAATATTTTTTTTAATTAGTTGCTATCAAAAAAAAAAAATAAAATAAAACGCCTAGTTATATACAATCGTTTGGTGCTCCGCAGTGCGATTGCAAAGGATGATAACGAACATTAAGGAAGTGTATGACTGTAATTATTATTATTCACCTCCGACCACTAAAGGACGACTGTGTAATTATTAAAAACCAAAAATGTTGTTAACGGTTCAAAAACCATATTTCATTGTTCGCATGTTGAAAACGCCGAGTAATTTACATGTTGGTAGAAACCTTTTTCATAAAACGGAATTCGTGGGAAATATGTAAGCATATATGCACTTAAACTAGCTCAAATATTTGCAAAAACATTCAACTAAATATGTGTTTATTATAAGTATTGAAAATTAAGCAAATAAAATATCAATACAATTTTACAAATCGTGATCTAAAAAAGATTGACCATAACACCCTTATGGAGGTTAAAATAAGAATGTTTCGTTTCTTTAGTTTCTTAAGGTCGTTCAAAAATTTCGATTGTGTTAAACATTTTAATAGCAAAATTACTCCGTCAATTTGATCATCCGTGAAAGTGATCAATATTTCCATATTTTGAAATTTAAATCATTTATAACTAATTTTCATATAATGATAAATATAATTAATTGACTCGAATGATTTCAACTAAAATATAAATATTAGTATAGCTATTATAATATGTGATTAAGTTCGAATAAAATGTTCAACCCTCATCGAAAAAAAAAATCGAAAATGATTTGTATTAAAAAAGAGAAATCTACAATTTTACTAAACGAACAGTCATTTGAGACATAATTATAAATTTAAACGCATCAAGTCAATTTCTTTTAAATACGTTTTACGTAGATTCAAAAAATATACTGTAATCTTTTGGTAAAAGAAAACATTGTGAGTAATTTATAAATTAAACATTTTATAAGCTTTTGTATATATATATAAAAAAAAAATCCGTCCTTTAAACTTTCAAGTCGATAGTATAAATAATTATTTATCGAACACAAGGATTGAAATAATTTGCGTTTACACCGTCGGTTTTCAACCTGTTGTAAGATAATATATGCATGAGTATTGAGTAGTAAAAAATAAAAGCGAATAGTTTATAGTTGAATAAAATTTATTCGAACGACAATTTAGTTTTTCGTTTGCAATTTTATTATAGTCTACCAATAATTGAAAACACAAGAAAATATTCTTTTTGCCGGTAAGACGCGTTTTCGTTACAACCATTTTATTGCGTCACTTAATTGAAACCGTTTCCAACGTTCCTCAGTTTACATTGCGTTTCAATATTCAACGCGGTGGTTTATCGCGCGACAATTTATCGTTAGCATTTCCCCGCGGAACACTTCAAATGATTTTTCGTATTTCTAATAAATAAATAATCTTAACAATTCGTTAAGTAAAAACTACATTTACACGTCGTATTTTTTTATATTTACCACAGTCTCCAATGATCTGAGTTCGCAATGTTTAACATGAAAAATAAAAAAATTATTAAAATACAAATTGTATAAAGTATAATTAAATCTAAATAATAAAAATAATACATTTTACAAAATAATATAATTTTTGAATATACTTTAAGATGTGGCCAAGACTCTGCGGATGAAAATGAAACTGTAATGACTCGTTCAAGGTGTCTTGAAGATATATAGGTATTCTATTATTCTGTACAATTGATCATTAGGATAAGGCATATAGGTGAATCTAGTAATTTATCACAGAGTGTGCCGCCCTTACTTAAATAATTAAGCCCTCTATAATCCATAAAGTTTCTTAGCCATTATACTTTTACAGATGTTTCAATTGAAAATAACAATATTTTTAATATTTAATTATGTACTCAAACGTAAAAGACTAATATTTTATTCGTTTCCGGAGTACTGTCCATCGACCACTGCTATGTCAAATGCGTTTAACGTTTCATCAGTGCAACAAGGATTTTTTCAAAGGGGAGTGTCCACCAATAAATTTATACTATACCTAATGATTTAAATATAAAATTATAATCAATTGACACTTTACAAGAATTCAATATTAAAAATTTGATGTAGCAAAATGTAACTGCCTTTTCTACGAGTTAACATTTTTGTAACGTTATTTATAGATAAATACAATTTAGCGTCGCATATTTAACAATATGAATTTTTAAAGCATGTTTTAAGTCTATTTCTGAATTAGTAGAGGTTATAATTGTATAGTTAAAAGAATTCTGAACGAAGGAAGTTAATAATATAAAGAACAATAAAAGTCATAATTTTCAACACACCCATCAAGAGTATCTGTGACCCGAAGAATGGAGAATATCTATGGTGTGAATTATGTCCGGCAATCTTTTGTCTTTTACTTAACTTGTTTTATCTAGTAAATAAATACAAAGAAAAATAATGAGTGAGAAAAAAAAGTGTTAGAAAAATGCGCAAACTTTTTTTTCACGTTTTCAAAATTTTCATAGTTTGGATTAAAATATGATGATTTCCGAGTTGTTTTTGTCAAATTTTGGGTAGTTTTTTCCAAAAAAAAAAAAATTCAAGAATTAAGAAATTCAAAAAATGAATGAAGTATTTCCATGCGAAAAAGTGTTAACAGAAAAAAAATAAACAATTCTGTAAAAACACTAGCTTCTTCACTTCGTTCAGAATCTAAAAGTATTGAAGTTAAGCAAATGTATATAATGTATACCTGTTGTACTTGAAATCTCGAAATGAGTATTATGGACCGTATTCAGGCTTACGAAAATCGTAGAGTGTGTGCCTTAGAACACGCTGGAGATTCACCTATGATAAGGCCATTAATATCTCATTATCAATAAAGGACTGGATTAAGTTTATATTATTAAGTTTATTACATTGTACTCTTTGCAGAAACCATTAATTTTAATATCTTGTATTGCCATTATATATTCTTTATGCATAACCGATGAAATTATCTCGCGACAACAATCGAAAACTTGCCACGATGAAATTACTCCGTGATAAAACGTCATTATATAAAATTTACCGTCTTAAGTTGACAAAAACTTCCCTCTAGACTCACATACATTTCAATTGACACGTCACTGAAATTAATGCTTTCTCTTTTGAACAAGTTTTGCGAAAAAAAAAATGAGATCGGTTATAATTCAAAACGTCTTAAATGAATAATTGTTATTAGCTATTCTTGCACAGCGTTTGGAGGTTTTCAATTTAATCAGAAATTTACACCTTGTCTCTCCAAAGAACACTTGAGAAATTTTTGAAAGTAATCTATTGATATGTCTTATCAATCGACACGTTTCTTATGAGTTCTGAAGGAATTATAATATGTTATTTACACATACGGCGTGGCTCGCCCAAAAAACAGTAAAAACCTTTTAAAACGTACCTATTGTAAAACTTAGAGTTAATATTCTTCTCCCTTTTTCGAAGTCTGCGGCGATCGCTGTGCATATAAATGTATTATAATTTTTTTTTCTTCAATACTCGATATAAACACAAAATAAAATATACTGTTTTATATCCGATTTCGAAGGTACACTTTTCCATTCGGTTAATGTTATTATATTAAATAGTTTGAACGTGCGTGATGAAAATAAAAAATACAACAAAATAATAATGTTTCTACTTTAGAGCATTCGACACCGCCGCCGCCACCGCATGTTATCGAATAATTCTCGTTTACGCACCGAATGGCATAATATTTTGTGAGACGTGATTTTTCGATTTGCTGTGTTATTTCATGTTGTTATGTTATTCTAGTGTTCCGTGTTCCGAAAGTAATATAAAATAATAATAATAATAATAATATAAAAACGGTGAATAACGACTTTAATTTATTCTGCTACACAATATTCAACGTCGCATTGAGCTATAAATAAATATACAAATATATTATATATTATATTAAATTGCGAACGGACATATGTATATTTTTCCCAAACACCATCAACTACTCTTTTTTTTCTTTTTTTAATCGTTTTCAAAAAAAAAGTGACTACACAAAACTCTTGATTCGTAGATCACATTTTTAACATAATAATATATTGTATTGTTTTTAGATTCTTAACATAAATGTATTTTTACAATTATGCTTATTTTTTTTTTTCTGAGTATAGATTTCGTATAGAATTACATTTTCCAAAAGTTTCAACTTAAATTTTGGTCTAGACGGTATTTCTGAGAAAATTTTTCTCAATAGTTTTTCAAAAATTTGGGAAAAACTACCCAAAATTTGTGGCTTATTAAATCTATAATTATTAATATATATATATATATATTTTTAAACAAAACTTTATGAAAATTTAAATACAGATGATTGTGTATAAGAACAACATCTAGGGATTAGAAAATATTTAATATGCGATTTTATTTTATTTCTATAATTTTTATGCTCGTAATTTTTTTTTTTTCTGTTCTTCTTTAAAAATGGGACTGGCTGAGTAAAAAATAAACTTTTTGTAAAAATAATAAACTTTATAATATAAACGGAAGCTTCGTTCAGAATCGTGTCTTATTGAAGATATTATTTGTAGTTTATTTAAAATTTAACACATCCACCAATTCCCACCCGAGGAGTGAAGATTACCCACGGTGCAAATTATGTCCGGCTTTTGTGAATTTGTTCTGAATTCTTCCTCTTACGACACAATACCTAATTTAATATTCTTTTTGAAAAAATTTGATTAATATTTTTTTAATAAATAGATAATACGTATTTATAATTTTTATTTGGATGATTAATTGGATAAAAACTTTTTGACTTATTTTTTAGCTAATAATCCACAGTTACAACACACTGAACATGAGTATAAAATTTCGAATAAAACAGAAATCTGTTGCTAGCGTAAAAACTTTCTAAATGCGTATTTAAACGTTCGATTTATGACGTGAATATTATTATTATTATTATTATTGTTATGTTTATAATATTATTATCGTCACGCGAGGAACGACGAGTGAATTATTGCAGTAATCGTTCGGTGATTTATCCACATTGATTTCCCCTAGGCAAAGGGGATGATGGCACCCCCCCCCGGTGCCACAACTCACGTTTTAGAAATTCATAGAACTGCGAAAATGCCACAAATCCCACATCGAATTCGTTCGACGCATACAATGCGATTTTTAAAACGATCGCGGCACATTTGAAATGTATTGACAACAGACAGCTAAAAAAACATCGTGACACTGACACCACTCGTATAAATATTATATGTGTATAGATAATATTATTATTACCTATACGCGCGTTAATATATTTTGCCTATTATTACGCCGCCGCGCCCGTCTCGAATTGTATACTACATTATTATTATTATTATTATTATTATTATTATTATTGTTATATTATTACACTCCATCACGCTTTTCGATTTTCAGCACCGATACCGCTCAATGATGACGATGATGACGCATAATATATCATTATTTACAACCCCCCCCCCGCCCAATGCCCTCGTATCCCCTAGGCGGGATCGATAAATCAAAAAAGACTACGGGTAAAACCCGATAAAAAGGGTTTTTTGTGTGAAATCGTACGAGGCATGACATCACTCTGAGTATATTTAAATACACCTTAATAATATGGTATAGGGCAGAGGTTACCAAATTTTTTTTTTTGATATGACCCATTTTGGTCATTTTTTCAATTTAGACGACCCACGACAATAACCAAATGTCAATTTTTGTTTTTTTTTTTTTCGTTGAATGACGAAAATAAATAAGATTGGGAATAAAAAAAAAGCATTTTATATTTAAATTTTTGTCGAATAACATAATAACTACAATCATTCAATTATTTATTAGAAAAAAATGTGTAATAAATATTAAAATTATATAATAGTATATACGTTTACAATGAATATTACAAAGAAAAAAAGAAGAAATTGTACAAATATAAAAAGTTGGACTTACTTCGAACCATGGGGATTCTACGCTCAAAAAAAAAAAAAAAAAAGTCTTTCACAAAAATATTTTTCATATTGTTGTCTTAAGTCTATATTTGAATTTCCTTAAAAATTTTAATTGCATTTTTATCTAATTTAAGGCAGTTTTTCTCAAATTTTGAAAATCGATTGAGAATTTTGAATAATAACCACCCTAAAGTACCATCTTGAGGAAAAATTTGATTTAAAAAGTTGCTGATTGAAATTTTTGGGAGAATATATCTAAACTAAAAAGTGTTTACTGATGAAAAAAAAATGTATATATATATATATCATTGTAAAAAAAAAAACTTCATCACTTCACTCAGAAATTAAATTTAAAGCGACCCACCAAAAATTTAATCGTGACCCACAGTTTAGGAACCTCTGGTATAGAGTGATTGTTTAAAACCGTTCTCGACCCATTTTACAAAACTAGAGAAATTGACGAATATCTCTTTCAACTAAATAAAGTTCCAGTTGCTTTAAGAAATAAATTGACTGGCTTAGAAACATAGTTAATTTAAAAAGTATAAAAAGATTCGAGTAAACCAGTTAAATTAAATATTTTCAGAAAAACAATCACAAAGTTAATAATATTCATTTTTTTTTTCAAATTACACTAATTAATTTTGCAAAAATATTGTAATAAGTAAAATATTTTGCGTCGGAGCATAATTGTCCATGCAAACTTATTTAAATAATAATTGATAAATAACTTAATTTTAAAATAATTTCAATTTTAACGAATTAACCAAGTTGATATACTGTTGATTTATTTTACCAAAATAAAAACATGTATTTTACTAACCATGGTGAACAGTATTAACAAGTCTTGCAAATGATTGTGTATTCAATACTTCTAAAAACTTCAATACTAAAAATACCTACGAAATCAATGGAAATAATCAAATTTTAGTATGAATACAATTTTTAAGTCATTTAAATATTATTTAGTTTTAACAAAACAACGTGTTAAAAAATAATAATATAAAAACAGCATTACATTTACAACACGGCGCTATATATATGCAAATCAACTACATAGAAGTGTAGAAAATAATATTGAATAATATACAATAGAAGAAAATAATATGAGTAAAGATTCAATAATTATTACGTGGGTCTTACTAATTATCTAAAAACAATAATTGTTATAAAATAGCTTTTGAAAATATTTAAGTACTAATAACTATTCCAAAAATCGATATCAGAAGGAAACAGTTAGCACATAAATCCGGAAAATACTATTTTTATGAACTTCTAAACATTTTTCAAAATTTGTGGGTTAATATTATTTTTTATTTAGAGTAAATGCACAACTTTTTTCAATCCAACAAGATCTTTTACCTAAACAAATATTAATGATCATTTCTCAATGAAAGAAATTAATGCGTCTATTGAAAATAGATTTTAAAACTTTATTTTCTTATACCAATCTACAAAAATAACTCACAAATGGAACGTGCTATACGATTTTTAGAAAAACAGTAATTTGTCTCTCATATAATTCTTAGATATTTTTCTCTCGTTGCAATCGAGTTCTCTATTTCATTGGACAACATACGTTTATTATGTTTGCCTACGTAATGTGTTCTATATTTGTACGTTATAATATGTATAAAATGTAAAAAAACGGGACATACTTCGCACGACGGGTGGTATTCTCTTGACGGGTGTATTGAATTTTAAAGAAACAATAAATCATTTGTTCAATAAAACGATTCTGAACGAAGGAAGTTAATAATATAAAAAATAAATGAGGAATGATAAAATGTTAGGAAAATGTTCAAAATTTTTTTTTTACGTTTTCAAAATTTTCTTGCGCCAAAATCTATCTTATATTATTTTCTATCTATGTTCAAAAATTTTCATATAGTTGAAAACAAAAAATAATGGTTTCCGAGTCGGTTTTATCAAATTTTGGGTAGTTTTTTCCAAAAAAAAAAAAATTTAAGAATTGAGAAATTCAAAAAATGACCTCTCTAAATCCGGTTTCAAAAAGTTACTGATCGAAACTATTGGACAAGTATTTCCATACGAAAAGTTGTACACAGAAAAAAAAAATAAAAATAAACATCATTGTAAAAACACTAACTAAAATTATAAATTGAAAATTTAGGTATCAAATAATAAATATGATTATATACTTTATGTTTATATATATATATATATAATAAATATCATATTTTAATATTTTAGTGATTAACTTTCAATAATATTTAGATTTTAAAAAAGAAATACTTACTGAAATATAATAAATTATGTTTAATATTCGGAATTACCATTTTGATAATAGCATGATAAAATATTAAGAATATATTTTATTTATTGTTGAAACTATGAAATAACGGGTTTTGTAGTTAATTGTTTTAAAGGGGGGGGGCAAAATTATATCTTTGATCTCCCCATTAATTCTTTAGGGGTGAAACTGCCCCCTCGTGCACCCCTCAGTTGCCGCCTATGCACACGGGGTTAATGATGAAACAAACCCACTCGACAATAAATCAGTCAACCCGCGGCACTGGCGGCGATGCCGGCGATATTGTGATTACTGCAGTGTACTCGTCGCCTCGCCAGCTGCTGATGCTAATAAATAATAATGATAATTATTATTATAGTCGCCATCGTCCGTCGGACAGTCGATTTCGATAATACCACGAGGCGATTTGTAATGTATTATTATCACATTAATTATTAACGTCGCAGAAGCCACGCCTCGCACCGTGTTCGACGTGGAATTGCACACTATTTGGGGGGCGGTCGTGTCGGTGGATACCGCTCTGGAAACGCAAATAAATATAAATTATAATAAAATAACGATAAAACAATAGAAGAATATTATATTATATTTTACGAGCATTTTGTCCACCACTAGATTTTGCCGTCATCGTTTTTCCAATGATAATAATAATAATAATAAAGCGTTGGCACCTACCAGTAGTAAATTAATACCCGAGCGATTGCCGAGCTGCTGAATTGTTATTATTCCGCGTCTCATCAATAACATTTCGGTCATTATTGTCGTCGTTATCCGGCGCGGCGGCGTTTTGCACACCACCGCGACCGTGCGTATATTTATTTTATTATATTCGTTTTTATTATTATAATACGGCGGTGTATTGTATTCGAAAAACAAAAGAAACCTTTGACACTGGGGGATAATTAACGCTCACTACACTCGAAATCCACTGTTTCAACGCGCGCGTCCAGACAAAAACGTAACTTTACCATTTTTCGCGAAACCGGTTCCACACTTTGTCGAGTTCAACGGGAGCACATGAGACGCGTCCCGTGAAAAACGTGTACTCACCAGTCGCGTGAGCCCTGGCTGGATCGTTTCGGACGCAATTCTCGTTTAAAATATTAATCGGTGATTTTTAAAACCGAAAACAATTGAATTGGTCAAAAAACAACATAAGTCAATTATTTTTATAAAAATGGCATTTTGTCTAATTTTGACTCTATATACCTTGTGAAATATTCCCTGTAGAAACTACATAAGTAAAATTAATATTTAATAAAAAATATAGGCCGTTTAAATTTTAAATCACTGCAAAAAACAACATTAGTTTTCAGGAGTTATTAAGATATTTTTAGATTGTATAAAATTTAAATTTCATGACGTATGTTGTTTTTGAAATGACCGATTCAATTAAATAATTAAATAAATAACAATAATTTGCAGAATGTTTTAATTATTTTGAATTAATACTAAATTTAAATTATTGAGTCGTTTATTAGTTAAATAAGCATATTAAAACGAATGAAAAGACTGAAAAATGCTAAAATATGCCCTTGAAATGAAACAAACGTCGCATAATGCAAAAATTAGCAAAATAATAGTGCAATGTAAAGGTTTCAGTTTTGAGGCTTCTGTCATATTATGAAACAAATTGTGTACTTGGAAAGCATTTCCTGAGATCACCCAAAAAATTATGCATTTTGCCATTGAAATCTGGACCCTAGTTATGAGCAAATTAATGTTTAATGCTCTAAAGAATTTAAACGTATATCAATTTATTGTAATGAACAAATTATAAGTTATTAAAATTTAATTTAAATTTTAAAACGTTTATCGTTATGACAAAACCAAATATTATTAAAATTCAAAGTTTATCGTAATGAAATATTCAAACGTTATTCAAATTATACTTTTAACAGTTTTAACATTTTGAAAAATTCAAGTGTTAGGTTTTTTGAAATAGTTAATAGGTACATGAAAATAACAAAAAATTTGCATTTTGTTTTCAAACTATTAAAAAATTATTGAAAAAATTTTGTTTATTGATTTCATTTTTCGATTTATTCGTTTATTGTTTGTGTTATATCATCCGTTTTCAGTTTCAAGTGTTCATTGTTTGCTGTTTCCGTTATCCGTTTTCGATTTAATCGTTTATTGTTTACTATTACGTTGTGCGTTATTGATTCGTTTAACGTTAAAATCATAACGTAATAAAAACGTTTTGAAGCTCTAATTAGTAAAATATAATATATTAAAAGCGAGTACACTTTAAATGTAATCAAAAACTAACATGACCAATATTATAATAATATATAAAATAAACAAATAATTAGTATAAGTTATGTCATTGAAAATTTGTTTTTTCAAAAGTTACAAAAAATCCCTCGAATCCTATCAAAAATCTATGTAGTGCAATAATACAAATAAAATAAATTATATTAAATTACAATAAGGATTATAAACTAATTCTTATCAACCAGGAAACTGTATTGAAACCCTTCCGCATTTATCCTTATAATATATCTAGAAATAATTACCAAAGCACCCCTTATAAATACACCACTGAGAACTCTTGAAAACTAAAATAAAAAAATTCTAGACCTGATTATTATTAAAGGGACGCAATTCGTGTATACCTTTTTGACGGGATGCATTTTGGGTGCTTCGGTTCAACCACCTTAAACCCTGTAAAATTATCATTATAATACTGAATAAAATCGTGATTAAGTTCTCGGCTGTTGTCACGTCGGACTCATAATTGAATATAGTTCTATACTTTGGTGGGTCCCTTTGAATTTGGGAAATTCTATGACGTTTGGAAGGGATGTGGAAGTTTCGTCCTCAGCGTACCATTTCTACCACACAACTATTGATCTATTTGCCAGATACTAAACTTGACGAACTTTCTTCTGTCTTTATTGACTTTTGACTATTCATTTTAATTTACCCGTTCAAATAAATAAGAATACAATATGTTCATATTTTTTCCTTTAATTTTTTCTAAAATTCTCATTTAGCTCATATTATATGCGTTGTGCCGATGAATCTTTTTTGTTTTTTTTTTTTTTTTTATTTCTAAATCTCTTGCTAATTACCACACGTATTATTATCATTTTCGTAGAACTTTTATTAAATATATATCTGCACTGTTGTATTCGTATTGTTATAGTTTGTTCTCGTTGCATATTTTAGGTCCCTACCCATCAAATATTAATTAAGAAAAAACAAATAAATAAAGACGTTTCGAAAAGAGAATGGTCTCCTGAAAAAAAAAAAAAATCGTTTATTGTTTTGAAAGTTTTATTAATTAAAGGTTTCTCTGTAATGTATTTATTTTATTATCAAATGATAATAAAAATATTTTACCAAATGGGATTCTGATTAATAATGGATTGTGGTAGGTTTTTATTTTTTTTTTAAAGACATTTTTTAGATTCTGAGTGAAATAAAGGAGCTTATGATTTTGCAATGATGTTTATTTTTTATATTAATTTATAACTATTTACGCGAATTTAAACTTATTCTCTCTCAGGTTCTCTTTTAATTTTTTTTTTTGTATCATTTGTGGAAGACAATGCAATTATTCATTTTCAGTGTTTTACGGAAGACATTACTTCTATATTTATAATTACATTAATTATTTAATATCAAATAACTCTGCTCTATTTTCGAGCAGAAAGTATTTGGATCATTATAACTTTATTGCTCGTCCATAATAATTGCCTGCGTTACAAAAAAAAAAAAAAAACAATTTGATGTATAAATACAATATTATAATGTCAAAAGGGTTTGTAACGAAAGAAAAATATAGAAATACTTTAAACTGACGAGAGGTATTTTCAAAAATGACACTGTGGACGAAACAAAAACCTCGTGGATTGTTAATTAACATTATTAAAGACAAACCGATTAGAAAAATAGCGCATCACGAGTTTCTTGTTAATTATCGACTAAACGCCATCAACTCTTAATGAATATTGTATGCGTGTAATATTTGCATACACTGCGCCATTCTAGTGGTTAAACATTTTAGGGAGAAATTTTGCAAAATGCTTATAAAATCTCAACCCTGTTAATGAACGACAACTTATGTACGTTATAACGAGACACTGTTATGACATAACAACTGTAACTATATAAAACCACCGGCGGCGGACGATGTACTTAATGCATGTGCCTTCCCCTTGTCCCCGTGCCAAGATCGTTCGCGCCTCCCTCGGGCGCTTCCACTGCACGGGTGGTATTAATTATCATGTTTTAATGAGGACCACGTGAAATTATTATGCATTTCCTCTGAGTGGACATACGCAACGTGATAATATTCCTCATGCGCGTCAATACATTAGCTTTATACAAAAACTATAATAATTGAGATGTTTATTAATCCCATATAAAGAAATTTTAATTTTTTTTTAAATTTTTTAATTAAAAACGATAATGAAAAAAAAGCGGGACATACTTCGCACGACGGGTGTTCTTCGCACGACGGGTGGGATTCTCTTGACGGGTGTATTGAATTTTTATGGAAACGATAAATCATTTCTTCAATAAAACTATTCTGAACGAGGGAAGTTAATAATATAAAAAATAAATGTGAAAAAAAAATATTGAACATTTTCTTGCGCCGAAATTTTTCTTATACGATTTTCTATCTATGTTTAAATTTTCATAAAATTCGGATCAAAAAATGATGGTTTCCGAGTCGTTTTTGTCAAATTTTGGATAGTTTTTTCCAATAAAAAAAATTGAAGAATTGAGAAATTCAAAAAATGACCTCTCTAAAGTACAATCTAGAGGTAAATCCGGTTTCAAAAAGTTATTGATCGAAACTTTTGAACAAGTATTTCTATACAAAAAGTTGTAAACAGAAAAAAAACGGACATACTTCGCACGATGGGTGTACTTCGCACGACGGGTGGTATTCTCTTGACGGGCGTATTAAATTTTAAAGAAACGATAAATCATTTCTTCAGTAAAACGATTCTGAACGAAGGA
>JAIPRM010003208.1:0-26860 GCA_025469315.1 Stegophylla sp. TES_Ste_2020 | reverse complement strand
TCTATGTTTAAATTTTCATAAAGTTCTGATCAAAAAATGATGGTTTTCGAATCGTTTTTGTCAAATTTTGGGTAGTTTTTTCCAAAAAAAAAAAAACATTGAAGAATTGAGAAATTCAAAAAATGACCTGTTTAAAGTACAATCTAGAGGCGAATCGGATTTCAAAAAGTTATTGATCGTAACTTTTGGACAAGTATTTCTATACGAAAAGTTGTACACAGAAAAAAAAAAAGGAAGAAAAAAAATAAAACAAACATCATTGTAAAAACACTAGCTTCTTCACTTCGTTCAGAATCTAAAATAATTAAATAAATAGTTCAAGAAACGTGTCACTAAAATTTAAAAAGATTAAAATTTTATTACATACTACACAGAATGCGAGCGTCTTGTATGTTTTTATATTGTACGATTATTTTGTGTTGAATATATTTTAGCTGTAAAACCTAATGAGTACTCAGAGACGCATTTCAAATCTTCATAACCCAGGGGGCCAGGGCTAATACTTTATGCCGCCCTTCCCCTGCAATCTAACATTATATCATAGCATTTATCACTGAAATATAAAAATTTTTATTTATGAGGTAATTAATACAGACAATAACCTTCATGGAAAAAATAATAATAAAAATACTATCACTCAATATATTATATAAATTCGTAAAACTCGTAGTTTATGAAATTAGAACATAATAAAGTTATAATGATAAAATAAGTACCTACTTAAAAATATTTTCGACGAAAAATATTCATTAAGTACGTTTTCATAACCAGTTCTTCTGTAAATTCCATTTTCAAGGTAATGAGATAAATTAAACTGTGTTTAAATGATTCTTCGTTTAATTGCAATCACAAGAACTTTGGAATCCAACTGAATGTTACAGCAGCACAGTATGATGCCGGAGCCTGGAAGGTATACATATATAATAGTCTGTTTTTTACTAAAATTTAATTAACTTAGAAGCTATTTTATAAGTAGAACCATTTAGACTTTTCCTGCCGTCATTCATTTTAATTGATAAGTGTAGTTATATAAACATGGTAATCTTAATATGAAAGATAATAACAGAATACAAAGAACTACCAAAAGGGTATAAAGCAATATTATACGTTTCTTTGTCTTGCTGATAAATTAAATTCATTTATTACCATCCTTTTAGACCAAAAATCGTACTTTTGGCTAAATATTTACATTCTCTGCACCAGCTTGTTGCCAATGTCTAAACTACAGTCTCACAGGTGTATATAGGACAACAAGTGGTCACATTTCGAATTTCTGTTTTAGAATTCACGCTCTCGTACGTGTACACAGCACTCACGTAAGTAATATATAGAACCCAAAATTAATATACATATATACATAACGGTGTTTAGAAAAATCGTTCAAAGCTATAATGTCCGATAACACTCTGTATGTTCGATGTATATTTTCCGCGTGTCTTCGTCCCTCTAGTTTTACGAACTCGAATTCCCTCGACACGCCTTCCCCATCACCACAAAAAAAAAAAAATAAATAAATAAACGCTTTATAATACACGTGAGCGCGTGAGGTTATTATTTTTTTCATTTTATAAATTGTACAAGTGCCGCGTAGCACGCGCGCGCAGGCGTGTTTTTTTCCACCAGCTCCGTCCGAATGACCCGCAGGTCGAGTCCCACGATCGGAACTCTTGAGAAAACGAGTTTTTCAATATTATTTACAATGTACTACAACGTTTTTTTCGACTCCACGTGGAACGAAGAAGCCGGTGGTTTTACAACGGCGTTTATTCATTTTTTTTTTCTTTTATACAAACAATGTTTCCACTCGAAAATTTTAAATCGGATTAGTAGTGTAATGCAGGTTTCCAGTAGATAATTCTGTTCGCATGGTATCGTACTTTAGAGAAGTTGTTTTCGAAATTCTCAGCAGTTCTAGTCTGACGCGAGGAAAAGTACCGAACGATCGAACGTTAAAATGTACCGTTAATTAAAATTTCAGCTTATTTTAGAAAACAAATCGCATTTGGCATGAATATAAGATTTTGAAAATATTGGAGACGTCTCGTTTTTCGTGAGTTTTTTTTTCTAAATGAATTTGTAGTTATTAATCTTTTAGACATTTATTTCTTTTTACCGTTTGATTTTTCACTTATTTCTTGACCATGCACAAGGACGTATTCCTGTGAAGGGTGGCAGGGCGTTCTCTCTCGCGAAACCTCTGATTTTGTTTTAGATACTGAGTTGAGTCAAGAAACTCATGTATGTACTTTAAAGACAAAAACAAGAAAAACTGAAAAAAATTGAGTAAAGACAGTTTAATTTGGATAAAAGAGAATTTCTTGATTTTGATTTTAGTAATTTGGCAATAACTCTATATCTTATAGAACTAGAAACTCGTAATTTTCACTATATTTACTTTTTCATTAAATGTTTTCACTTTCAAATTAAAATTTATTAAACTAATTTTTTTTCTATCTTATTATTGGTGTTTTTGTAAAACCATTTGCAAAAATAGCTGAAAATACTTCGCAAAAGTTAATTCCAAAATTCTATATTATTAATACACGTATGTACTACACTACCTATTGTTATTAATGGGTAAAAATTTCAAGTTTCTAGTCCCATTAGTTTTAGAGTTATGGCTAAATTACTAAAATTAATTTCACAAAAATTTCGTTTACGGTTCATTTTGCCATTTTTACTAATTTTTTTGACAGTTTTTCCTTGATTTTAAAAAAGTAGGTACTTTGAAAAATTACGCAAAGTACCGCTGGAGTGCAAATTCTTATCTGAGAAACTGCTGTATGATAACTTTTAGACAAGTATTTCTATGTGAAAAAGTGAAACAAAAAATAAATATTATTATAAAAGCACTATAGCTTCTTTTAGAATCTAAAAGTAGTTTCTAGAACAATTATTTTTGGAATTGGCTCTAAATAACTAAAATTTATTACACGAAAATCTAGTTAACCGTTTTCACTCACACTTTGTGATTGGACAAACTAAGGAGCATATCAAAAAACGTCTTCTTAAAAGTATTCACTAAACAAAATTCGTTACCTATATAGTCATTGGGCATCTAACTATACTACCTACCTAAAAAATTGGTTTCACATGTTAAAACTCATCATTATAAAACCAAAATATATGCATCACTTCTTTTACAATCTAATAGTCACATTGTTTATGGTTAGAAAAGTCAACATAATAATATCTTATTTTGTCTAGTCCAAAAATTACATTCATCTAGACTCGATTCACCAACTTGGAACAAATTAAGTTACAAATGAATGTGAATCAACTGACTAAAAGTTAAAATCAATTTTATTATTTAATAAATATGACCGACGATAAAGTAAATTCCTCCTCGGCTATGCCTCAGATCCTTTGAATTATTCTCTTATAACTCTGAGATTGTATTTCAAACGTAGACACAACAAAATACATTCTTATTGAATTGGATTTATTCTGTATAGTTAAGTACTTTCTGAACAGATAAATATTATGCAAATGCATTAAGTTCCGAGCCCTGATTACGACGTGTTGCACACACGCGCGCAGTCATCGAGTCGTATAACAAGAAAAAGAATACAGAATTATCATAAGTCGGAGTGGCCCGTGTAATGACCCCGAAGGTCACGTATCTGCCACAGTATAGTAATAATATAATATAATAAAGACATAGTTATTTTTCTCCTAGAAATCCAGGTTTTACTTTTCCCATTTTTTTTTTTTTTTTTTTTTTATATCCGAAATGTTATTTGAAACCGATTATTATTAAGCATGATAAAAATAGTAATAATAATAATACGAGATTGCATTTTATACAAGTTTAATTTATTCGTCGTGTCAATACGCGTGTAATATTATGTGCAACTACTCTGTCGAATAACGTGTTAACGACTTTTTCCGAAAACTATTCGGAGATATCTGACGCCAAACTCGGGTAATTTTAACGAGAAGGAATGTAATATTTGAATAGAACGAACTACTAGGCAATCAGTAGTCTAAAACTAGGTTATGTGACATTTATAATGTTATAGTAATTCCTAGTCTAGTTAAAAAGCTGGTGTACTTCACACAAAGCTAGTAACTTCATCGCTTCTCTGGTGCGTTACTCTTGGTGAGTGTATTAAATTAAAAAAAAACAACAAATAATTTCTTCAATTAAACTTTTCTGAGCGAAGCTACAGTTAATACACAGTAAAATTTGACAATTTTATAAAATAAAAACACATAAAATAATGAATAACATAAAAAAAAAAAAAAACTTAAAAAAATATGATTCAATCGACTTCAAAAACAAACAAAATAATATGCACTATTTGCTGAACGGTTTGAACTCGGTGCCATTTTGACCTTAACGTGGTGATATAAAACGTGATCTACAAAAACATTTTTTGAAGCAGTACGTGATCTATCCGAAAATACGAAATTAATGTTTTATTACAATAAAAAATTTATATAAAAAATTAATATACTACCTAACATTTATTTTTATGTAAAACACACTTATACTTGACACCGACTTCAAACCAATTAGTAGTACAACTATTAGAAACAATCATGCGTACTTACATATAAGTACCAAAAACCATATATTTCTAATTTTGATTTTAATTTTGTTGCAGGTACGTTCTTTCACTTCTGTTCAGTTTGAATCAATCCACGAAAACGTTCTCCGGTTGTGGCCGTATTACTTTACCGTTGACATTCGAAAATGTTTGATAGTTTTTCTTTTCATTCGGAAACGCTACTTTCACGAACTAAATGAAAAATACTATTTCGATTAAAGACTGCCTAAAACGTGTAGCAATGATCCTTTCGGTAAAAAAATAACTATAAAATTAAGGAAACCCTTTAAGAATCGAAATGAACAACGTTTTCTAGACGAGAATCAAGTAGATTCCATTCAAAGTTTAGAATGTGACGAGAAAATAAAATTCTTTGTAAAAATTTTAACGTGAAATACTCGACGTAACGGACTATCCATTTTGGAGATTATACAAGGAAGGTAACTTTTTTAAATTAATTCTTTTTACTCGAACACCGTTTATAGTAAATCATTTTGAGATCTATGTCCGGTATTAATCGGGGTGATTGTAAAAACTCAACATTGGCAATTAATTGAAGGACATTTGTACGAAAACATAAAATATAATATCTAATTATTTTCATAATGACGTTGTATAACGGTGTAGTATAACATACACCGCAAACGAACGAAACTCACATTATATTAAGTCGTATATGTATACGACTAGCCATTGTGTCATACATTAGATATTGTCTGGAATACTAAATTTCGCTTCTTAAAGACGAATGATTTTTATTGTAATTTTTTAATAACTGTTTAATTTTAAAAAGTTATCAAATTTTAAAAAAGAAATCTTCACGGACCACCTCTGATAGACCCAAGGACCACCAGTGATCCACGGAATACCTGTTGAGAAACACTGATGTAAAACATCTTTTAGAAAATTCATACTTCGTTTTTCAGCACATCTAAAAAACTTCTGGTTCTGCAATCGTAGTAAGGTCAAAAAAAAAAAATAGTAAAATTATCACATTATGCTTCTTTCCATCCACTTAATTATATGTGCATAATATTGTGACTAAAAGTTTACGATATATTTTTTATCCTTCTTCCGTTGTTAGTTTAACTTGCATAAAATATAAATTCATTGATAAAATCGTCATGCATTTTAAACATTTTGATCGAGACTATAATACTTTTTAAAAATTATATAGTCAAAAAAGCCGGACATACTTTGTGCCATGGGTATTCTGAGTTCCTCGGGTCAGATATTCTTGGTGGGTATGTTGAATTTTAAAGAAACGATATATCATATAATAATGTGGTTCAATAATACGATTCTGAGCACAGTAATTAAATAATATAAAGAACAATAAAAGTCGTCATTTTCAACACATCCTCCAAAAGTATCTGACCCGAGGAGCGAAGAATACCCATGGTGCAAAGTATGTCTGACTTTTTCATCTATACTTATCTTTACTTTTCTTTTACTTTGCTTTAATTTTTTTAACCAATAAATAAAGAAAAGGGAAAAAGACAATTTTACTAAAAATAAATTTAAAAAAAAAGATGAGAAAAAGGTGTTAAAGAAATTTTTTAAATTTTTTTTTTCACATTTTCAAAATTTTCTTGCACCCAAATATTTGTCAAATTATTTTCTACCTATGATTAAATTTTCATGAAGTTTATATTAAAAAAATATATTTTCCGATTCTCTTTGATAAATGTTGTGTAGTTCTTCCCAAATTTTGAAACAATTGAAAATTTCGAAAAATGACCTCTTTAAAGTACTATTTAGATACAAATCCCTTTTCAAAAAGTTGCTGGTCGAAACTATAATATTGGTAAAGTATATTTCTATACGAAAATGTGTATACATAAAGAAAGTGTTACAAAAAAATTTTCAACATTTTTTTTTTTTAATTTTAAAAGTCTTGCACCAAAATATTTTTCATGTTATTGAAATCTATTTATATTTAAATTTTCATAAATATAAATTATAAAAAAGATGAATTTCTAGTCTTTTATGTCAGACTTTTGGTAGTTTTTCCCAAATTTTAAGAAGAAGAAATGAGAATTTCAAAAATTACCTTTTTAAAAGTACCATTTAAAAGCAAATCTGATTTCAAAAAGTTGCTGTTCGGAACTTTTGGATTAGTATTTCTATACGAAAAAGGAACTCATAAAAATAAAAATAAAAAAACAGAAGAAATAAAAATCATTACGAAATCATTAGCTTCTTTGCTTTTCTAAGTATCTAAATTAATACAGTGATCGTAATAACAAATTACGACGTTGTATAAAGAAAATTATTAAGTCATAAACATTTTAAATTATTGTTAATTAATTTTTTTTTAACAGCGGATCAGGTCGAAATCCTCCTGTTGCCCTTTTCCCTTGCCCTGAATAAGTCCTTGACAATTATTAGTATTATTAGTATTTAGTTATAGTTATAGTATATAGTTATTATTAGTATGAGAAAAACGTTGAGAAGTACAATTATTAGTTTTCATAGTAATATCCACACACTCGTTATTGTGATATCAATCCGCGAACAAGTCGTTACCCTACATTATTAGGGCTTACAAGGATGTTGTATACTCGTAATCCGCATTTTATTGCCACCTTCCAAAATTTAAACTATATACATAAATTGTAGCACTTAGATTGATTTTAGAGAGCTTAAACACCAGTTATTGAAATCAATGAAAAGAATTTTTTTGAGAAAAATTAATTTAAAAAGTTATGTAAGATGTCTTGTAAAAAAAATATACGTACAGTAAAGTTTCGAATTTCAGATTTTTTAAATGCCCGTAACAAAAGACTGGAAACTTTATGATTTTGTAGGTTCTGGTTCTTAATAGTACAAAATCTAGGTTCTGTTAACAGAATTTGTTAGTTAAGGGACTTTAATAGAAATTAAGTAATTAATAGTAATTTATTTATTCCTATAAATTAATTATTAAAAAAAATAAATAAAATAAAATAATATTAAATTTATAATTTATTGAAATCAAAATCCCTATCACAAATATAAAGAAATTAATAGCGTTTATTCAAGTGTACTGTAAATGTATTAATATCTGTATTGTAAATTTAAAACTGTCTTATGTATTTCAATATTAATAGCATGCTGTGCCATTAAGAAACCCGCATAGTGGGCAGTTCACTTTATAATTTAAATAAAAGTTATTTCTTTCTCTTTATTAAAGAATTTATTAAATCGTTTTACTCATACTCTATGTACCAATTTATTAATATTTTTAATGTCTTATTGTATATTTTTTATTGATATATTTTTTTTTTATACTGTTGAGAACCATCTCTATGAATATTATTCACACAGTAAATGATGATGTCCTAATGTGATACCAGAACCTTTAAGAATCTACAATTTTTTTTTTCAAACGATTTTCGGGTTCTCCATATTTTAAATCATTGGTTTATAAAAATCAAACTGCAAAGGTCCCGAAATTTGGTCATGGTTCCAGTTTCAAAATCGGTAATTTTCGGTTCGATCCTTGCATTATCCCTGTCCGTACTTCTACTGTCGAGCAGTATTTTACAAAAACTATCCCTCGAAGATATTTTTCTCTTAAAATATTTTGATGATGGTTATTTAAAAACCCTGAAATCAATCTAAACGGTACAATAATAACGTTTTGGGAAAAGCATAATTTTAGCTATATTTCGCACGAGACGGACAGAGACAACAAATTATATATTAATATTAATTATTATTATTATTATTATTATTATTATTACACACTACACGAATTAAAATATTATTTGTATTACAAAATTATAATAATAATAATAATAATAATAATCGTACTGTACGAGTAATGTAATAATAATATGCACGGTTAACATTTCACATTATACTCTTGGTTATGAATAATTTTAATGTTTCGTCCTAATTCTCATTAATTAGTACGAAATGTCTGCTGCCGCAGAGCCGAAGGCAACAGCAGCTAACTGATTCGTCTGTACACTAAAATACTATATAATATAACGCCAATTATTATTATTACTCGAGAACCACAATAATGACTCCGAAACCGACTACAATCAGTGCGTATCAGCTGGCTTTATAAAACGCGTATTACGCCACACGCGAAATCGTGTTTGATATTGTAGTAATAATCTAGTGTTAATCATAATAATAATAATAACAACGTAATAATTGAGCTTAAAGGACACCCATCGACTCGAATAGAATACATTTTCGGTTTTATTTCTGACACTATGCGATATACAACAGTGAATTTTAGTAAAATGTATTTTGCGATAACCTTTATATAAGACGGACAAATTTCGCACCTCGGGCACTATCTCGCTCTTGGGCCGGGATACACGTTCTGGGCTTGTTGAATTTGAAAGAAACGATAAAACGATTCTAAACGGATATCTCCAGTTAAATATTATTACATACACAACAGTGCCTAATATTGTTAGTTATGTTATCGAGTACGTTTCATGGATTTAATAACTGAATAATTTTGTATCCATCAGGAATCAACTTCACCCCCTCCCACTCACTCCAGATTACTCGTCAAATTCACTCGAAAAAATCGGTAGACTATATTATTTTCAAATTTGAAAGTAATTAATATTTTCAAATAGGGCCAGGGCCAGCACACTGAGTATTACAAATTCCTTGGAATCAACTATTATCCCCGCGAATCGCCATACACTATCCAAAGTATGGGATTCGTATTAATCGTAAGAGACTAGTTTAATTTCGAACCATCAATGGCTTTATTTGTAATTTCAGAAAAATATGTATTCATATAATTTTTAACATCGCATTATACACGCATAGTTGCACGATGTCAAACCGTAATGCATTATCGTATTAGTTATAATAACAAAGTGAACCTTAAATACGTTATTAATGACATTGCACGCTTTTACGTTTATGTTTGTTCCTCTTAAGTATACTCACCTATCAATAAGTCACAACCTTTCACGTTCACCGTTATACAAGCATAATAACGCGTTTAATTGATAAATTATATCTACTAAAAAATATGTCAAGCGCGTATATTCGTCGAAAATTGTAGACTTTAATCGAGCGAGCACACGTCGTGGGTTAATGACATTAATAATTATTGTTTCTTTACACGGTTGGGAATTTTTAGACAAAAAAACATGACTAACTGCTTTATATAAAGTCGTGCCGAAAACATGTCGTTTGACATATACGCGCAGATACGGTATTATCGGTTTATACCGCGGTTGTGTACACGTTAGAATATTACCGTGGTGTGGTCTAACTCAAATCATGAATGCGGAAAGACGTCAAACGCGACAAATGGCGACGAAACATTGTAGACATCAGTAAAGCTTTTCGCTCGGCGAGAACAATATTGTTTAACATCGACCTATACTTAATTATATTTCCGTTATAATAATAATACAGTATAGTATATAAATAATATAATGACATGAGAAAAAATTGCAGTAAACTTTATCGTTATACGTTTAAACGACTTCTTTGAATTTGTATGGAACGGGGAAAAAAGTTATGCTGAACACAGACCGCAAGGTTGTCAGTCTCCTTATGCCGACCCGGTTTGAAAATAAATAATACGTATAATACGTAAGGTATGTATACTTAAAGTGGTCAAGACGTGGCTTCGATCGACAATGGGTGAAGATTATAAGTGAGCAGGTTCTGCGTGTCCAGTGTTGATCGCGAACGAATAAATTGGGAGAAAGATTTATTTGTTAAAAAAGAACTGACGGCGGCACAGTACGTCCATGTTAATTACTATAATTTTACATTTAACGAATAGGATTAAAATTAAATAATTTAAATAATCATTTTTTCTAAATTTTATACTTATAAAATAGTAATTAACTATAAAATTAATTACTGCTTCTTCTTTTCGTGGCTTCCCGTGATCATATAAACTGTCGTACGACCAAATAAATCCATTGCTGCTATACTGGGTATAAAAATATAAAAAAAATTACACATTAATATAAATCCTTCCCGTCAGTTGTTTCCAACAACACAAGTTTTTTTATGACTTGATTAATTTACATAATATCTATTGACCACTATTATAATTTCATTAAAGAATAAATTTATTAGGTGTAACTTTATGGGAAATTTTAAAGCTCAATAATACAATGAAATTTATAATAATATAAACAATATTCTGATAGGGAGAAGAAGGGCAGTATAAATATTTAAATTAATTTTTAAACGTGAAATGCTTAATTTTTATAGTTTTATACTTACTTAAGCTATAAATAAAAATTTGTTTTATCCATAATTTAATCGTTTTTAATTGTTTTTTCGTTACGATTCAACTTATTGGTTTTGTAAATAATTGTGAAAAAATGCATACTTACAATAAATATGTACTAAGTTTATGCCAAAGAGGAACAATTAATTAGGTGAATTTCATAAAATATGTATTAGTTCAACGTAATATAAACGAATTACACCAAACAAATGTTGAACAATTATAAAAATACATAATTATCCATGATATTAAAAAAATAAATAAATAAATAAAAATGGCATAAATGCGTGTACTTAACACTGTTGATGTGTACTCTTTTTTCATACCGGAAGAACCTATATTATTTGTATCTACAAATATATTAATAGGTAGTCGTTGTTTCCCTGTTATTTTTTCGTTCGCATAACGTCTTAGCGTGCACAGCGTACGAGTGTTTCCCCGTGTACCTACACTATTCGAATCGTGTCCAGGCAATTCTCTGGTAATTTTTTTTTTTTTTCTGTTTTCACAATCGTCGATCGTTTATGAGGTGTGCGCGTGATCCCCGGTGCACCGGTTGCCGCCGCCAGGTATATAAAGTTAATCGAACAGCGCGTAGGCGAAGGCTGTTGCATTTTCGGAGCTCATCGCGTCTCGATATTATTGCAATCCTTTGCGGCGGTCACTCCGATAGTAATTGTTTACGTCGATGTGTAATTTTCTTACGAACAAATCGCACCCGTGAAGTCTCTGTGGAGAGAGAAAGATAGGAAAGATCGATGTTGAAGTGAGATAAATTTTCGATTAACAACACGCGCGCATAACAGTAGATAATATTTTTATTATACACACGGATAGAGCGTAATGTGTTCCAAATACCTACACGATGTACGGGCTATTGTGAGCCTGAAGACGGTACATCAAAGTTGTCCCGAGAGGGGCAGCACACGGGGAAAGTGCCCTAGGGCATTTAAAGTATTATGGATTCAGGGGCGTCGTAAAATTTAACGGCCAAACTAAAAATTTATAAATCGCGGTACATTTAACGTAGGTTTTTGTTAAAGAATTTGGATGGATGGGTATTTTATAAAAATAGTCATTTTTTAAGACTTTCAATAGTTTCTCCAAAAACAACCTTAAATTTGAGTAAATGTGTTGCGTTTCATTAAATAGATTTTATTTATTCAATCGTAATACCAAAACTACTAGTACAAGAAACTTGGACTTTGGGCAGGTGAGTTGGCGTTAAATATCGTTGCCCTAAGGACCAAACTGGTTACCATTAAGTAACACGCAGTTACAGTTCTAGTTTATGACACGTTTATCAACACGTATTCGCTTTCAATACTTGGACTTTACAATTTTCAAAACGAAAATATTTTATTTGAAATGTATAATACATTTGTGAGTGGAACGAAAAAGCTAGTGGTTTTACAATGATATTTATAATATTATAACAGTTTGTCACAGGACAAACTCATACGTTTTTAAAGTTTCTAATTTGATAGTTGGCCGCGGTTATCATTTATTAACGTTTTGTGTTACCAAAACCGTTTACACAAGTATGTCTAACCACTATAACCGCTACGGTAATTCGTATTTTTCTCTGAGAACACTCTAGAAAACCCCTTGTGTCTTATCCATGAACATATTACATGTATGTAACGCTGGGTGTGGATGAATTCAAAGACGACAAATTCGCGGAAAAAATCTATTAACCATATTTTTATGGTATGCCGGTGTGCGTATGCAGTAGTTGTACAACACGCACGATTATTAATTCTCTTTCGCGGCCGGTTAATTTAATTTGTACACAAAGAGGTCAATCCGATCAGCAAAACTGAACAGCAGATTTTTTGACCTAGAATCATAAACCATATTGCACATGATCAATATTTTCGGTTATTAAATTAAATACCTACTATTCCAACGTTTTTCAACGCCGTTTTTGTGGTCTAGTGTTCAAGGCGTCAAGTTTTAATGCGACGGTATGGGGTTCAAACCTTACCCGGTATACCCAAATATATTTCACTTTTTTCAACCGTGAATGACCAGTGACGACACGATAAACATTAGTAAAAATTATATTATAGTGAATTAATGTTAATATAAATGATAATTAGAACCACTTGATTATTTTACTATACTATACTATACAAATTACAATATTTTATTGTAATTTGGTATTTTTATGGAATATTCATTTGATGTAAGAGAAATGATATGAAAATTTTTCGTAAATGTATGTAACAAAATATTTTTTGGCTCAACAATATAAGTTCAATGCTTCAAAACTGATAATTATTATTGTGTATTAATTGAAGCTCCACTCAGAATTGTTTTATTGAAGTAGTATTATCGTTTCCTTAAAATTCGACACACCCACTAAGAATATCCCACCCGAGGTGTGAAGAAAACACTTTTGTTTTCTCTAAACACTTTTTCTTGTGGAATGGAAATTTAATACTCGTTTTAAAGTTTCAATAAGAAACTTTGAAACCGGATTTGCAACTAAATGATACTTTAAAGAGGTAATTTTTCAAAATTCTCAATTGCTTTCTCAATTATTACAATTAATATTGTAAATTTTTTCCAAAAATTTGGGAAAAAACCACCAAAAATTTGAAAACAATGACTAAGAAACTATCTTTTTTTAATCCAAACTTTATGCAAATTTAAACCCAGATAGACAATAGTCTGATAAATATTTTGGCGCAAGAAAATTTTGAAAATACGGAAAAAAAATTATGGACATATTTTTCTACCACATTTTTTTCTCATTAATTTTTTATTCCTTTTCTTTATATTTTATTGAAAAAAAAAAAAAAAGTAAAGTAAATTAAATTAAAGTAAAGTAAAGTTAAGCAAAGATAAGTATTAAGTAAAGGCAAGAAAGCTGTGTATATTTCGACCTCGGGTATTCTTTGCTCCTCAGGTCAAATACTCTTGGTGGATGTGTTGAAAGTGACAACTATTATTGTTCTTTATATTATCAACACTTCGCGTTATTGTAGTATGCGTAATGGTGCATAGTAAAGTTTTCC
This sequence comes from Stegophylla sp. TES_Ste_2020, assembly GCA_025469315.1. Classification (NCBI taxonomy): domain Eukaryota; kingdom Metazoa; phylum Arthropoda; class Insecta; order Hemiptera; family Aphididae; genus Stegophylla; species Stegophylla sp. TES_Ste_2020. Next base: position 13,061 of record JAIPRM010003208.1, on the reverse strand, counting down.
ATACTATGCTATTGCTGTGGTTTATGCGTAAATGTAGTATAAATAAATTTGTTAAAAAATGACTCAACGATTTATTGTAGTTATTTTAAAATCACTTGTTTCACTACCCCTTCATGTATATTAAATGTATGTATTGGTCCTATATATAATATTCTTTAATTATCCTGTACATATTGGTGATATAATGTTATGATGTTTCTTCGTTTTAACGTTTACCACATTTCTTTATATTGCTTTTCGTCTATAGTTTAGGTCTACATGTCTACATTATTTTCGTTTCTTATCGGACGCAATATGTACACACACACACACACACACACACACAATATATAATATTTTGTATCTATCACAATAAAATTGTTAATGGAATAGAAAGTAAAAAATGCTCGTGTTTTATCGTGATAATGTCAATTGCCATTAAATAAGTCAAGATCAGTTATTAGTTTTTTTTTTCTATGTACACGTATTATGTACTTTTGTTCCTTTATATTATTATTTATGTTTGAATTGACCGACGACGACGATGTACCTACTGCAAGAGAGAAACGTACCGATTTCTTTAACGTCTAAATTCCGTCAGATATTAACCAGCCGTTATCATTGTGTATTATTGTAGACAGATATAGATATATATATATATATATATATGTATACGGGCTTGGTGAACCGTAAAAATACTCTAAAATCTCGAATAGTTTGTTTTAAACTGGGATTAAACACACAAACGACAACGCGTCGTGTCAATTGGCGCTATAAACTTTTGGAATTCGTTATTTTGTGAAAAGAATATACGCGCGTGCACCGCCTCCGCCGCGTTAGACATTTTAACGACATCCGAAACGATTATCCGGAGACAAGTAGACATTACGGGTTGCACAGGACCAATATTCGGAACAAGAAAAAAAAATAACGCGTATTAACATAATATAATAAATTTTAACGTGTGTCAGAAAACCTGTTAAAATTATTCCCCGGTCGTATTAAAGTGGACGCGCCTTGATCTGGCGACTGCGCGGATTATGTACGGCCGTACGGGCCTGAAAACGACGACGGAACGACAGTCGTTCTTCCTGCCAAACTATCGACCATTATTGTACAAGCACTGTTGATTCAATTAATGGTAAAATATCGTTGGTATTTCGATTCATATATTTTCAACACGGGCTTCACTAGTCATAATATCGGGGTTGTTTATGAGAATAAATAACAAATGCTTCCATGTAATTCGTTTTTCTTTTTTTTTTTTTTTTTATCATACTAAGGAGAGATGATATTTAGGGTAGGATCGGGAAGACCGTCGGCCCCCCGGGCGTTGATATAATAGAGGTCCATATTTTCAGGTGCAAGCCATTAAACGGCAGTATATACGATTTAATAGAATATTATACGAATTATATTTTTTATGAGTAAGATCCAAATTCACTATAGACATAAATTTGAGAGCCTAGCCGAGTGATTACAGTGTTCTGGAAAAAAAAAAACTATGAATTGAGGATTTAATGTTGATTTTAAAATATGTACTTATTTATTTTTATTAGCATTCAATATTGCATCATATTTTTCCAATAGCATCTATTTAGTTAGTTGACCGTAATCAAGTTCAATAAAAATAGTTGAATTAAAAATAAGATAGGTATATTTTTTCTATAATTTGTTGACAATATTTTTAGAATCTTCACAAAAATCATATTTTTTAATGACTAACGAAAATATGACGTAAAACTTGGAAAATTTGCCCTAAAAACCAAAATATGCTATAAAAAAATTGTGGAGTGGAGTTGAAAAACCTTTTTGAGGTTTTTATTTTAAAAAATGGCGTATATCTAAAAGAAAAATTTCGATGTATTGTTCCTGGGTATATAATATGATTAATACATTTTCAGAAAACCAAACAACATAGTATGTATTACATTAATATATAATAATTTTTTATCAATACAGTCAAAATTATGAAACCATCGTAGATGTATTAAACGATAATTTTTATCGATTAATCACTCTAGAAATTTTTGAAACAGTGATCAATAGTGGTATATTTTATTGTTAGTTAGGTTGTTTTTTGTAATGTAGAATTGTTTAACCAGCTATACTATATAATTGCATCCACTCTAATCATTCTCCATCATTGTATTGTTGTCTCAATTGATTTCTTATGATTGAACTTCCTATAACTCAGTTATTTCGTTTTAAATGAAAAACTTTATTTAGACAGATTCGAACTATATTATTTTGGTTCATTTGAAGTTTGTTTAAATTATTTTTACCTATACCCCCCCATACTAGTAGCCCATATTGATATATCGACTGGTATAGTGCAAAATATATAATTCGCATTGTATGTTTGGGTACTATATTTTTAAGTTTAAATTTTAAATTTAACAATTTTTATACGTATTAAATGGTGTGTGGAATAAGAAGTGGTCACTGATGTTCAGAAGGACCGCTGATCTAGATGTAATTTCTAATGCACGAGTTGGACGTTTTTCACTACACGAAAAAGCATCGTTGTAAACTCACCAAAATAATAAAAATAATAACAGTAGTTTGAAACACGATGTATTAAACGTAAATAATTTTGATACGGAAAAAAACGCACGTGTTTTCAACACGAATACATTGTTAAAAACGTCGTGTATTTTCACCAACCCCGGGTGCAATTGGTAATCGCGGGGGGAAACTCGGAATTGGTTCCCGAATAAAATTGAATCAAATACAGATTCCAAAAAGAACTATCGGGAAATATTGAACGTTGGACTTGTATAAATTTTGGCGTTTCATTACCAAAGTGTCCCCAAGTTGAACAACAAATCGAGGGGCGTATATATAGATAGAGCGGAGTGAAGCGACGAGTGCCAAAACACGCGCAGAATCTGCAGAATCTGCTAATAAGGAAATATTAATTTTTTTTTTTTTAATATTAAAATATTGCTTAAATGAGAACGAAATCGTTGCTGGTTGAATATATCATAATAATATTTGAAAATTAAATTTAACATGGTTGTATTATCGTGAAATCTTGCAGGAACCAATTGTTCATATTATGTTACCTGTAAAAAACTCGGGGAACCAATTTTTCGACAAAAGGGAACCCCACCCAACTCGTAGTCGTCCATCGCGCGCCGCCGCCGCCGCCTTTGTGGGGCGCGCGGGACGGTGGAGAGGATTTTCGTCCTGCGCGATGACGCGGTGACGTCTAGGCCGCCGCCGCAAGGACGAACGACCGCGCGCGCGCACGCGAGAGAACCGGTGCTCGTAAACGTTACAGCGGCTGCGGTATTCGCGAGGTGCGTTGTGCTCACCGTCATCGGCGGCGGCGGCGGCGGGTGTAAGCGCGCGTTCACCAGCACACGACAATAATATTATTATTATTATTATTATTATTATAATACATTTGTGCCGGTCGTCGTCGTCGTCGTCGTCGCGGTGGTTGGTGTCCACTGGAGGGGGGGGTTAGTTGTGTGCACACACGTCTCGGTGCGGGTGAGTGTCCGAGTGCGCGTGCGTGCGAACGCGGGCGGCGGCGCCCATTTCACGTATGCCATTTGACGGCGGCGGGTCCACATACTCGCGCACGCGCATTCACGCACACCACATACCGCCGCCGCCGCCGCCGCCGTGGAGACACCAGCAGCCACCACCGGCCGTAGCGACGCGGCGGCCGAGACGACGACGGAGCATCGTCGCAACAGTTTCGTCTCGAACGCGAACACGTTCGGTTGTGGTCGGACTCGTTGCTCGTGTAAATTGTTCAACGCTCGTGCGCGTGTTTTTTTTCATGTGCGTTCCCTCCCCCCGACCGCTTACATAGTCGTCGTCTTGGTGCGTCGCGTAGTGTTTTTTTTTTTCTTCCAATTTTTTTTTTCCTCGCGAGTGCCCCGTCATGTCACCATCTTTTGGATACCACCACACAATGGAGGGCTGAACACAGTCACACGGGTAAGTCGGACGTCGCGCGCTTACTAGGGAGGTCTACGAAACCCGGAGAGGAGGGCGCGATCCGTTTTACGGCATTTGCAAAATAAATAACCCACTTATCTTCCAGTGCGTTTTTTATCTGTTTTCCGGAAATCACCGGTTTGAGTCTGCGAGACTCAAAACTACCCCCCCCCCCGGTCCACGCGACTTAACTCGGCGAACTCGTGTCCTTTCCTAGTACATTCGTATCCACCCTATCCGTCTCTCATCGCCGAGCACTCTTATTAAATAATAATTCTAATTTTCTATCTGTTTTCGATCCCCCGCGAAAGGTTAGGTCCAAACCGCATTCCTTCGGATCCGGGCCATTAACACCGCCTAGAGGGATACGTTGTCGGGACACGACAACGGAATCCGTTTATTCGAGTATGCGACCACACATCTGTTTCGAATGATCAAGAGTCGTTTTATGACAAAATCGATTAGTCATACGGGAGACGATGAATGTATATATATATATATATATATATATATATAGGTATTTTGTACGTGTGCACTTGTGTGTGTGTGCGTAAAAACTCCAGACAATGACGCACGTTGTTTTCATAACCTTCTCCGAAGGAGAATTATTATATTATACATCGAAACGACGTTTCGTAAATATTTGAATACCTACGAGCGCACATTATACATACATAGGCATAATATTAGTTATTATTATAACATGCGCTATGCTTACTCGGGATTAATTGGATTTTAACAGCATTGAAGACATTTTGCACAAGCATAATTAGTCCTGTCCTATAAGCTATTATTGTTGCTTTTTTTTAGGCAGAATTGTTTTTATCCGCACGTTTTCGATCAGATATATAATTTTTGCGGGCATTGTTTTTATTCAACGAGGTTTGAAAATTAAAGTCGCTTGCCATCTAGCATGTCGTGCTGAAGACGTGCCATCGACCGTAGCGAATAAAACGTAATTATTAATTTAATCGACAAAGCAAAGCCTCGACAAATACATAATATCCTATATTGGGCTGACGACGTCCCAAGAGCAATGGGTTTTATAACTCTTTAATTTCACTCTGTCCATTAACAGCTACACGCTATTTCGAATGCGGTTTTAATTAGAGTAACCGGACGTCGGATGACAATAGTTTCTTTTTAAATTATTATGTCTCATCAATATTCGAATGTAAAATGAGTTTTTTTTTAAATCAACCGACCGTGTTGCTCTCGTCGCGTCGTGTGTGTGCTGAAATTGTTTTTCATAGCGTGTTTACAAATTCTCTATCACTTGTGTATAAAATGTATAACATTATCTATTATTATTATTATTAATGTCACCATTGGTTTGTTCGTTAGAGTTAAAGTATTAAAGGCCAAAATACGACTCGTGTCCGAAGAATGTACCCCGACTGCGATATTGCGTATGGTTTTGTAATGGTATGAATTTTGAGTTTTATGGGATAAATATTTCTGGAGAAATATCTTCCATAACTCGCAACTCGTGTTATTTGATTTGTCTCGGTAATATGAAAAATATCATAACCCGTGGTGGGCGTCGTTTACCCGTCAACGGTTGCTGTACAAGATTCCACTGTGTCTAGTGAGTTCGAGTTTGCTTGGTTCGGCCGCGTCCAATTGTTTGCGGTGATCCTTTTTTTTTCCTCTTAGTGTCGTCCCTTTCCGATTGTTCTGTTCAATGTATATCGAATGTGCCTGAATTCCTATTGCTTTTGTGTATCGGCAGCATTCTCAGATGACGACGGCATGTTTTCGAGTGCACGCGCGCGCGCGCGCAAGAGAGAGAGAGAGAGAGAGAGAGAGGATAGTGAGAAGACTTCACCCGAAAACAGCTTATGTCCTGATGGTGCCATTATAACTGGTGTAGAATGCGAGTTATTATTATTATTATTATAAAACGAATCACGGAAAATACTGATGTTGGAAAAAATATTGCGTACAATTTTTATATAAACCAGCCTATAAATAATAAAAAAAATATTCCGTCCGTGTTTCGCTTAATTGACAAGTCTAATATATTATTCTCGAAAATCACTGCGAACAGTGTCGCTTTGCAGCAGCGATTGTTTGCCGGACGTGTACAGCAGCAGCTGCCACCATCTATATAATATCGTTATCTATAATACAAAACCGACGAACAAACACGGTATTGCGCTGGACGTGCCCGGTCGATCAGCTCCTGTCTTATTGTTTATAGCTGCAGCAGGATGTCAAAACTGGAAGAGTATACCTACACCTCGTCGTATAGTGTAGTTGTACGTACCTGTACTTAAGTATATTCTAATCGAAACTACTTTTCCATGTATACCTACCAGCTATTTCACCGACCAGCTTACGCGGTTGCGGTTTGCCATCAGATATCATCGAAAACCTTATGGAACGCGTCCTGACCACTAAATTCCTGGTCACGAGCCAACAGTATTTTTTCCATTTTTTTTTTCTTTATTGTCATGATGACAACACACAATATATTATAATACATACGTACACAGCTTATACAACTCAACATATTGTGCAACATGTAAACTTTTTGGCAAATAGTCATCGTCTCGAGTGTATAATCCGTTTAACATCAAATCGGTATAATTACTGGCTTTGTCGCATACATTTAACGGAACACGTCTCTGTACAATATAGTAAAAGAATTTCGATTGTAGGATTTTTCAATTAACGAGTCGTACGTTAACCTCGCGCCTCTCGTTCAATTGATTCGTTTAAAAGAGGAATATTATAGTTATGATATGTACTGGTTCAAGGTCACCGACATTCGGACTAGCTAGCGTAATCGATCAACGTTTCTCAACGGCCAACCACCGTAGTTACTCTAATCTGGTTTTACGAGAAAGCAGGAGTCTTCCTCCGGACAAGGTCGTCTTAGCACGATTTACATAAATTACAAATTAAAATAACGAAATTATGTTTTTGGAAAATTGCTACTTTTGTTATTATAATATATACATAATAATAACCAATATATATATATATATATTCGATGATAGAAAAATCGAATCGAAGTGACCGAAATAGGTAACCCAAGTGTTATTATGTTGTGCGCAGTACCAAATACTCTCGAGGGTAAAATTATTCTCGTTTTCAACGCTAATAACTAATAAGTATCGTGTTCTCGTGGTCACTTACCCATATGTACTGTAGGCAGATGTTAGTCTTTACGCCACCACCGCCATCGTTCTGGCGCATGGCTAACATCTGCCGGGTTTACTGCGATCAGCTGCGTGACGACGACGACAACGAATACGTTTTATGGGGTTTTGACTAGACCATACATCGGTCTAGCGAGCCTGACTGTTATATATAATGTATTATCCTGTGATTATGGCATTTTGCTCAGTAATTTTTCAATTTTGTTACGTCGCATTGTGCTTTGCCGAATAGTTTAATAAATATAATATAAAATAATCGCTATTGGACGTCGCAAACAATTCTTCTATTCCGAATTATTTCACAACAAGTTCTGTTTTTACGGTGTACAAAAATATTCATGGTATCATTCAACACTGTAATCAAAAATAGCAATTTTCCTCGAACAAAAGCCTCTTTCGATAAGCGTTTTATATACGTATATGTAAATAACGTCTCTTCGTGTGTGTGTAATTCGCACACTATAATATAGTATAGTATTATATAGCGAATGTGTCGGATGGAAGAAATTATTATTATCGTTAAATCGAGTTCCACCACAGGTAGATGATAGATTTAAACGATGGTACTTGTGCCGCCCGAACACAAAGCGATGCCCACTCTTGTATTTTCTGCCACAGAGGTCGAGACTCTTCACATCGTCGTCGTGATCGGGTTCGGCATCTAATAATTCAAAAACATTTTTTTTTCGCGCGTATACGCGTAAATTTTCGCGTTTCCCGTTATTGTTCACAGCCGGTTGACCATTGTTGTTGTCGTTGTGTCGAGTGCGCATAATATTAATTATACAGCCAAAAGGTTTATCACATCGTCTAGCGGAAAACGTATACGCCGCCACTCGCAGGAACCGTCACGCGAGTCGAGCCATATACAGTTTCTTCTTCCGCGCGCTGGCCGCGAACTCGTAAAAGTGTAGCGGACACAGCAGCAGCAGCACACCTGTTGTTGCTCCGGATATGTCCCTATGTATATTACTGAACGTTGTCGTCGTGACTCGAAAGTGAGGGTATATTAATTGACTGTCATGTGTATATCCTCCAATTATTGTGTCTCTTCGTTGGTTTCACCAATTTATGCAATTCGCCTATAGTAGATGACTGACCACTGCATCGTACCACTTTCTACGTGTGACCTCTCTAAGAGACCTATCCAAATTTTTTTTAAGTATAAAACTGTAGTGCACAGCCTATAATAATATTGTTTTTATAATAATATATAATATGTACCGTGCTCGGCCTTCGCAGCGCGTTATTAATAACACGCCATTATTATTATTATTATTATTATTATTATTATATTATTATATGTAGGTACGCGCGTATAAATATAATCGCATCTCTTTCATAAATTTATGAGTAATATGCGTCCTTGACGATTGGGATTTTACACGTTATCTAACGAGTGGTGAAAATTGCACGTACCTATATGTATAAAGTGAGAGATACAATATATAAATGCAATTACTTTATGACATACACAATCGATTACCACCTACTACGTTGTGTCCGAACGTCGTGTAACGATGAGACACCGAATCAAATCGTAATTCCGCAGGTATGCAGGTATGCACGACGACGACGACGTAACAAATAATTGTTTAGACTGTGTTCCGAGTGATTGTAATAATTATTATTATTTCTTTTTTCTTTCTTCTTGGCTACAACGGCTACTATGACCATTCCGTCAAAGAACCGATCCTCCAAGTGTCTCTGCGGGCTCCTTTTGTTTTCCTCTCTGGATCTCCATAATAACGATTCTACGTCTCCCTTTACCATGTCTTCATATCTTAGGAAGTGGTTTTTTCCCTTCTAGGTTTTCTGCCTCCAATACCGTGTGCTGTAGTCGGTTATGACTATGCCATGCGTAATTAGTCCACCGTAATCTTCTACTTTGAATTATATTTAACTATCTGGTATACCGGGCTAACTCGGCAGCATCCAGGTGGTATTTGACTATTTTATAAAAAAAAATGATGATGAAAAAATTACTGTTTTCTTATATTTTACCTATATTTTTTATTTATTAATTTATAGAATATCTCTCTAATTTATATATTTCTGTACATACATATTTCTATTAAGATTATAATATTTATTTGTAAACAATATTTTTTGTTCTTTGGAGAAGCACATACAAAAAACAAGTTTTTTTACCGAGCTAATAATTAAAGAAGCTATACAGTTATATATTTTAGTTAATATTTAATTATTTACTAACTAAATCGGACCAAATTTATGCCTGAAATCTGCTCTTTGATGCTTTCTTTAATTTAAAATAAAAAATGTATGACAATTGAATTAGTAGTTTCGAAGCCATTTCGTTACAAAGATTCACATTTTTGCTTGTTTTCGGTTTTATATATATGACGTATAGATATGTTTGGATTCTGAAAGAATTCTTCTAGTTCTTTGTTTCTTCTTACTCTTCATCCGGTGTTTTCTTCGTCTTTTACTGGACCAAAGATCTTTCTTAAGATTTTTCTCCCTAGAACAAGCAATTTATTTTCTACCATTTTTCTTAATGTCCGTGTTTTTGCTCCATATAATAATTATAGAGCTTAATAGTGTAATATAAAGTAGTACCTTTATACCTTTATTTCTCTCGACAGGGATCGTGACCCCAATATTTTTGTGAGTCCATTGTGACATTTGTTTCCTGAGGAGATTCTTGTTACTACTTCTTTTTCAGTAAAATTTTTTACAGTCAATACTGAACCTAGGTATTTAAATAATTATTTGACTCGGTTAAATTCATAATTTAAGAAAGGATACATTCTGCATACTGTCTTTTCTTCCCACCACCATTTATCCTGTTTTACTTCGATTTATTTGTGAACCGACTTTCTTCGCTGCCTCCTCCAATCGGCCGAACAGTATTCTTAGGCCATCGCGTGATTTGTCTATGAGGACCAGTCCGTCTGCGTATGCCAACAATGCCACAGCATACTTACGAAGTGATACACCCTTGTGGGGTTTGATATCAGTTTCCCTTATTATTATTATTATAATTATTACTTCACTATATGCTCGTTACTATCGTCGTATGAACACGCGTGTCATTAAAACGAACCGTTTGAGTGCAGGTCAAAGGAAAGTGAACCAAATCGCTTAGAAAAATAACACTGCCGGGTGAATAATAATCATAATGAATACCTATGCTATTTACGATAGTTCCCTAAAGCTAGCAAATAGAGCATGAGAAAACCTTGTGTGTTTGTAATATTACACAAGATCTTCGTCGGGGTATGCGTGCGGGCGTGTGCGTTTTACTGCAATTGTCTTTCGGCCGATTGAACGTGTTTTTTTTTTTTATTTATCGCGTTCAAAACGAAAAAGATCTCCTTATTATTGTTTAGTAACAACGGACCGGCGCGGATTTTTTCAATTATTATTATAATATATTATTATAAAAACCGTCTACTCGTTTGGTGTTTGATCTTCTAACCCGTGTCGCGGGGTCCCATTCCGCGTGTTGTTCGTGACACACCGTCGTCGTCGTCGTCGTCGTACTACAACAATATAACAATAGATTTTGTAATATTTTGACCCGTAGAAACGACGACGACAACAGTCGACGGCGGCGTGCGAGTAAAACGATATAATCGACAGCGGTTTGGCTTTTCGGAATATACGCGCTCGCGTCATTTGTTTGCATTATATAATAATATTTTCTCAGACGTTTTGTAACCGGCCTCGACGTCCGTCGTCCGTACTACTTGCACGTCGTCGTCGTCGTCGTCGGAGTCGCTATAGAATCGCGTTATGTCCGTCCAGAAAACTGGTCGTCGAAGGGAGGAAGAGGAAAAATAAAAATCGTTTGATTCGCGTTTCACGCCGCGAATTGAATTTCGTGGCGAGTTGACACGATAACGTATACACCGCACAGCCTTGACTTATGTGTGACAGATTCGCGTGCACTTCGATAGGTATTGGAAAATACCACAGAGAAAAATGAAAAAAAAAAATAAATAAAAAATGGACAAGCGCAGATTATTACGTCTCTTAATTCTTGCTCGCAGCTATAACTGCTGTGATAACGTGACGTTATTAACAACATTGACATTCAATACTGTTGCAGGAGGATGTAAGTTCAAAGACCTAGGAAAACGATTTGTTGAAATTTTTTTTTATCTTTTCTTCCTTTTATAATAATAATAATAATAATAATAATAATAATTCTTGTCCGTGTTAAGTGAGTGCCCGGTAGTTTATATAAACTCGTTTTCAAACACAGAACTAGACTCTTGCGCGCAGCAGCGTCGACTCCGCGTATCCGTATAATAATATTTATATTATATAGGCACTCGTGCCGTATAATAATATAACAACTACTTACGCCAACGCGCTGCAACAACCGCTGCTGCTGCCGTCGTGGTCGTCCGATTGTGAACGCGTCTATCGTATTCAGCGATGGACGGGCGATCGAAATTCCATCTGAGAGAGGAGATTAGCCTATTAGGCTTAATGGCCGATTGAGGTCAGCTGTTTTTTTTTTTTTTCAATATTCACGTTCAACGGTATTATAATTATATGTATATTTATTATTATTGAAACTTACGTTTTCTTTTCCCTCACGATTCTAATCTCGTGTTCACAATGATGGCCTACTGACGGCTGCTACTGTTTTGCGAAAAATCGTTCGCCAATAATATTATTTTTTCGCTATTTATTCTGTTTCAAAACCACTTCGTCTGACAATCGCTCGCGTGTAAATGATTATACAGATAGCATATCGACAGTGCAGAGTCACTCTACACGCATGGTTTTAACATTCTTATATCATCACAATTAAGGGAGCGGTCTCTAATTTAGTGGCGGGTCACTAACGTTCCAACCACATTTAGTTGTAGTATGCATAGGCGTAATTAGGGGAAGGGGCTTGGGGTTTAAGTCCCCTTAAAATTACTCATAGCCTTCACCCCCAAAATTTTTGAGAATTACATAAGGTTAATGCCTTTTTGAGGGGCTAAATCAATCAAATAAACATATTAGCCCCCTCCCCCAAAAATGTTTCCCAAGTTGGGTAGTATGTAGAAAAATCCGTATCGAGTAAGCTTGTAGCTTATAGACAAAGAATCGAATGCAGTAACTCCCGATAATATACCTATTTGAAAATCTATAAGAACGAGATAAGAAATAAGAAAAAACGACCCTATTTTCCCCTATCAAATTAAAAAGCAGTTGAGAATATTTAAAAAATGAGATTGTTGGAACGTTTTACATGATGTTTTAGGTTGGACAAAAATCAGTGAAACGTAATTTACCTATACTCTCAAAATTAGAATTGTTTGATTATTAGTTATCACAGCAGCGATATATCTATTTTATTTTGTCGAAAGAGATTTGAGAGATTGAGAGGTATATACGGGTATATAATAATAGATTGAGCAAAAATAATGAATAATCAATTATAATGATTTCTGTGGTAGATTACGACATATGATGAACGTATTATTAAATAATTTTGTTAATTTGCAAATATTATTTCTTTCAATATATTTTAAAGAAAACTCTAGTTTCATAGGTACTGCCTCTCATTTTAGATTCTGAACGAAGTGAAGAAGTTTATGATTTTACAATGATGTTTATTTCTTTTTTTTTTTCTTTTTTCTCTTTCTGTAAACACTTTTTCGTATAGAAATACTTGTGCGAAAGTTTCGATCAGTATCTCTATAGAACCGGAATCACACCCAGATGGTACTTTAAAGAGGTTATTTTTCCAATTTCTCAATACTTTTTCCAAGCGCGGTGAAGAACTATCGAAAAATTAACGAAAAACGGCAAAATATGCAGTTATCGGCATTTTCGTAAAATTGAAAATTTCTTTTTACCATAACTTCTAACAATAATGGAGCTAGAAACTTGAAATTTTCACCAACTACTAAAAACGGTATAAAGAATATTTTCTAACAATATCAAAATAATATGATCAATTTTGAGTTAAGTACGGCATTTTGAAAA
>JAIPRM010003207.1:0-26862 GCA_025469315.1 Stegophylla sp. TES_Ste_2020 | reverse complement strand
TTTCTCTTTTTTTTCTATACAAAAAATAATAATTGCAACTATCATTGCAATGCCTTATGACTTCAAAATTCACACATTATCCAAGAGTGACTTAGCCGATGAAATTTTGAAGTTTATATTAAAAAAAACAATTTTCAGTTGTATGAGATTTCTGTAAATTTTATGTTTTGCCATTTTATTGTCAATTTTTTGACAAATTTCCTTGTTTATGTCAAAATCATTAATAGAAAATCGTTGAAAAAAATCAAATTATATGTTATAATTAGTATGTATATCTATTGTTTAATAAATTAAAGCTTTGAAGTTGGAATGTCGAATATGCTAAATCAACTCATACAAATTGTAAGTTATTCCTCTTAATTTGTAAGTTTTTGTATATTAATTCCAAAAATTTGTGGATTAGCCGTTTTTGGGTTGTTCCGAAAATTAGATTTGTCAGCAGTCTCTCCAATTCAGCCAAATTGACCCAAACTAATTGTAAGGTGTTGTTCTTAATTTGTAAGTTTTGTAAGTTCATTCCTGAAATTTGTTAGTTCAGAAGAATCCAATGAGTGGCCTCAGAAGTTTCAGCGGCAGCCCTCCCACCTATGCTAAATCGACCTAATTATTTAATTTCATAGTAAATATATTAGTAAATAAATTTTCTATTTGTGATATTCAGACCTGACAATTTAACATAAATTCACTCATATATGTATCTTTTTGACCTAAAAAAATCTCAAAAATCATAGATTAACTTTTTTCTTTATCCCATTTAAAATTAAAATTTTGACTGAATTTGTTAGTTTTACCTTAAATTACACACTTTACTGTACATTAAAAAAAATTGGTCTGTCCAATCTTGAGAGAACATGGTACCTAAGTGGGAATTTTCATTTTGAATATTTTGTTGTATTAAAATTTTTTGAGAACAAAAAATTAAATATTTTACAAGTTTTATTAAAAAAAAATCGAAGAAATACGAACAAAGATGATGGTATATTTTTAGTTTTTGAGACACGAGACATCCAAAATTTTGGTAATGTTTTCTCGTCATCTCATGTATTTTGACGCAGGGTATGATAATGGAAACTAAAATCTGTGCACTTCAATAGTTTTGAATTATTTGATTTTGAAAATTCAGTATTTTTGGGGTATTTTATTATATTATAATTATATTTCGAATATTTTTGTCGTTGTTCTTATAGTCTTTGTACAGGGGTCTTTAACCATTTTTTATGTCGGGCCAAATTTGAGATACGCTTTATGATTGCACGCCAACATTTTAAGAGAATATGAAATTAAGTAATAGATAAGATTTATATAGAAAAATTTATTTATTTTTAGATTCTGAGTGAAGCGAATAAGCTTATAATTTTACAATGTTGTTTATTTATTTCCTTTTCTATTTTTCTTTCTGTAATCACTTTTTCGTTTAAAAATATTACCCAAAAGTTTCAATCAGTAACTTTATAGATCTGAATTCATTCTCAAGTGACACTTCTGTTGTATTATGGGGAATATATATATATATATATATATATATATATATATTATATATATGTGTGTGTGTGTGTTTGTGTATGTATATGTATGTATATGTGGGTATGTTATATATATATATATATATATATATATATATATATATATATGTAGTTAATGCCTATAGAATTAGTTTAGCGTAGTAGGTAATTTTAGGCCTGTGGGACAATTTGGATTAAGTGTCGATGGGGCAAATGAGCAGAAATAATAAAAAAAAATGTGTGTACTTTGCTTGTCAGGTTGCTCTTCGCACGTCAAATGGGATTCTCTTGACGGGTGTATTGAATTTTAAAGGACCATGAAACGAAAAAATCGATTAATTTTTTATTTATTTTATTAAAAATAATAAAAATATTAAAAGTAAATAAATATTTAAAGTATTAAAAATAATTTCTGACCATTGCTTCTACATAAAATCATCAGTTTCGTTTTATGTGTGACGTCATTGGTGCGCCGCCGCGCCGCACTGTTATAATTACGTATATCTAATACTATAATA
Organism: Stegophylla sp. TES_Ste_2020; assembly: GCA_025469315.1. Taxonomy (NCBI): domain Eukaryota; kingdom Metazoa; phylum Arthropoda; class Insecta; order Hemiptera; family Aphididae; genus Stegophylla; species Stegophylla sp. TES_Ste_2020. Next base: position 24,842 of record JAIPRM010003207.1, on the reverse strand, counting down.
TGTATTCTACGCAGTGCTGCATAAAAGATAATAATACATATGAAAGAGTATTTGTTCCAAGAAAATTAAATGAATAATACATTTAGTATTACACAGTTATATAAATTATTAAAATACCTTTACACAAGAAAGAAGTTACCTTATTTTAAAAAAAAACTGAATTATTTATGAGAAAATCTTGAATATTTTGTTTTAATTAAATCTTCACAGTTTTGTTTTGGTTGAGATGCTATTGTCTGCGGTATTGATAAAATATCAACCTCTGATAATGTTGGTGATATTTCTTTATTTTTTTTCTATTTCTAACATTATTTTATACCGCCGCCACTCGTCGTTACTCAATTCATATTTTGTTTTTAATACATGTCGTCCATCAGGTTTTGAATATACCATTTTTTCACTTAACTCTTTTTTATTTATATTATGATTATGGTCTAAAATGGCAATCATACTTCACATGTGCATACCTTTATACTTTAAATGGATTCTTTTTGGCATATAATTTAATCGTAAGTTATGGTATGATTAACCGCCCAGTGTGCACAAAGTTCTTTGCATGTTCCAAATCTCCCAAAGTAACTATAAATATAAGCTATATAGACATAATTTTAACATAAATTAATTATTAATATTAACAAATGAAATATACAAATTATCACGAATTTTATAAAATATTATTTATAATAACTGTTATTATTCAACTCCAAAATCTTTATGGTAGGTAATTTAAACATTAGTTATTAATGTTATTTAAGACTTTTTCTTACCTAGTGAGTTAATATAAATCGAGTATGACGTAGACATGTGTAATTCAGTAATGCAATTTGCAAATGCTTGTATTTCCCTTGCAAAAATGTCAAATAGTACTATATGTACTCGCATTTATATCGCAGAGTGGCATGGACTCCGACCGGTCACAAAGACAGTGACGCGATGGCGGCGCACCAGTGACGTCACATGTAAAACTAAACTACCGAATTCACGCGGAAGCAATGGTCAGATGAAATTTTTAAAAATACCAAAATTTTTCTTTTTCCATAAATAATAATTTGTGACCGATGCGATATGTATTTATTTTGTCAAGTCTCTCACTAAATACGGTTTAATCATTTATATCTCCGGGGTTTCATAGCAAACCTATAAAATGCTGTGACGTAATAGCAATGTTGGAAATTTACTTACTGCTGTAGCGTGTGAAATCATAAAAAAAATATCTTCTTTCAAACAGGCGTCAGGTGTCCAATGATTTAATTTATAAAATATGTATGAACATTTTTATCCTGGTTTATAATACACTAATGCTGTAAAAATATTATTATTGTCATTTGTTTTATTTTCTTGCACCTACCATGGTTAAATTAAAATTTAACCAAATATCCTTATTTACGTACAAGTTTTATTAGTACTTTTATTTTTATCTATGCTATATTAGTTAACTATAGAAATACAAGGAAAAATGAATCTAAAATTGTTTTAGAATCCTAATTTAAACCTTAAATAACCCATATATATTATTGAGTATTCACATTTGGTATCAATTTTTAAGGTTACACACAGAAAATGACTTATTTAATTTTGTCAATTATTATTATTTGATAATTATTTTCTTAAAAAATAATCTAATATAAATATAACATTTTTTTAGATAAGTGTGGCTGCTCACGATTGTCCTGAAATGAAAAATTCCTCTTCAAAATCTGCCATATCAAAACAAAAATCAATTACAAATACTGATGAGTTGTCATCTTCACCACCAAAAAAAAATAAAAAAGAAGACATGAAATTGAACAATACATTTGACAAACTTTTTGGGTCTTTAATAGAGCTTTCAAATATACCATTGACCACATCAAAATCAAATTCACAAAAATATTCTTCCTCGGACAAATCTCAAACAAAAGTTAAAATTAATCCTCACTTTAAAGATAAAAACAAGGGAGTAGATAAAGAGAAAAGTAAACGTGAATATAAAGTAGAGAAGAAAAATAAGGAGAAAACTCATAAAGAAAAATCATATTATGAATCTAAAATTATTAAACAAGATGTAAAACTTGAGTTTGATGTTAATGATCAAGAGAAAAAAGAACATAAAACTTCTCCAGAATCTCTTAAAATAAAGAAAAAAAATGTAAAAAAATCTGAAAAATCGTCTGAACCCCATAAAAGTCACAAAGAGCATAAGATAAGAGACGAGAAGTGTAAGGAAAAAAAATTAAATAAAAAAGAAGATCTCGTTTTCGTTAAAATGGAATCTTCATTTAAACATCTTGATATACCTCAAACGATTACTTCAATAGAAGAGTTTCCTAAAATTAATGAGGAAATTCCAGAATATTCACCAGCACCAAAAGCAAATTCTTCAAGAGTCCATGAGCTTGAGTCTGAAGAAGAATTTCGATTTGAGAGTATTGAACCACCTGATCAACAACTTGAATCACCAAAGCCTAAAGAACCAGAACCACCAAAAAACAAGTCACTAGAAAATAGTTCTGTTAATAAGAAGAAACGAAAGAATAAGGAATGTGACAGTGATGAACCTAAGCCAAAAATCAATAGAACTGAGATTTCCGAACAGATATGTGAAACAGATTCTGATATTTCAAGATCACCATGTCCACCCTCATGCCGTTTCAGGAAATTCACTAAAAAGTACATGAGATTATTATACAAACTCAGGCGCAAAATAGAAAAGTTAAACAATAAAGATGTCTATTCTGGAGTATTTGATATTGTAGCCAAAACAAGAAAAATAGAACAGACTCCAGAAGGCTACACTTTTGATTTTTGTAAATTAGATGAAACTACAGTGTACAAAATAAAAAAATTTATAAAAGAGTTTGAAACATAATAATATATTAATTTAATACACATTTATACTGTAATTATATCTATATTTTTATACTTTTGATTTATTTTTAAAATGTGTGAATTTCAATATAAATTGTTTTTATTTTAGTAGTTGGAATACTCTTAGTCTCTTATTTTAGATGTAATTGTATTTTACAGAACTGATTGTAAAAGCTATATTTTTGCTATACACATACATGTACATAAATAATATGTATTTTATGTTTCTGTGTACATATATATATATATATATATATTTTTTTTTTAATTTAATTTATTTATTTATTTATTTTATTTTTGAGTTCACTACTGTGAAAATACTTGAAATAGTTGTTTAGCATAAATTAAGTATGGTACACAATGCGTATAATTTTTTTAATTTATTTGTTTTATTAATATCAAAGTTTTTGGTACTTTGATGACTACTTATACTGTTTAAGTATAAATAAACTTACATATTATACTTTATTATAATTATTTTCTTTATCTTATTTTGGATACAAGTATTGTTTGATATGTTTTCGTCTTGAATTATAAGTTATTTTAAAATTATAAAATTATGAGCTCGTTGCTTTTTTAAATATCATAATTTTCTTCAATATTGTTGTAATGAAATATTGTATAGTTTGTGGCTCCATTAACTAATTTGCTGAATAACTAGTTGAGTATGGTAACTTGATGACTAAAATGTTATGCGATAAATATTCCAAAAAACTGATGCACTATTTACAACTTAATATGAATTTGGTACATCAGAATTGAAAGAGCAAATAGAAATATGCTATTTGTCATAATCTGATGTAAAAATATTTTGATTTTTTTTTTTACATTATTATAGTATAATATGAATGACACTTATAACACTAAAGGGGTAATTAAAATGGTAAAATATTTTTTTTACCAATATTCAGTAGTTGGTTAACAAAAATAAATTGATTAATTATTCAATAAGTATTCTAAATTTTCATTATTTATTAATAAGTACCAAAAATTAATATACTGTTATCTGCCATTACTATTTAAGTTACAACAGACATTTAGATAATTAGACAAGCATTGATATATAAATCAGCCCGATTATCCTCGGGAAGATAAAATGTATCATTTCACAGCTGTTTATATAAATTATTTTAACTGTAGGAAGTTAGAATTTTAATGAAATTCGTTAGTTTTATCTAAAATTACATACTTTAACATATATAAAAGAAAATTGATTCAACCGATATTTTTGAAACTTGGTACATTAGTGGAAAATTTCATTGCAAATATTTTGGTGCAATAAATGTTTTTATGGTTGAATAATTAAAAATTTTACAAGGGTTTGATTGAAAAAAGGCTGGAGGAAGTATGAACAAATTGTATGATAAATTTCTAATTTATAAATACCACAAAAGTTTGGTAATGATTTTTCCCAATTTGTATTTTTTGACGCTGAATACGGTGTATAGATCTATTATATAAATATATATATATATATATATATATATATATATATATATATCAAATAGATAGATTTATTTTTTCATGGTGTGAACTAAAATCCATACTCATCATAGTTTTCTAAATATTTTATTTTGAAAATTCATTCATTTTGGATTTTTTATTAAATATCTACTATTTCAAAGATTTTCAACTGTGTTCTTGTGTTGTACTGATTAAGGCGTCAAATTTGATCGTAACGTTATCTGGTTCAAATCTTAACCGGTAAACTAAATATTTTGCACTTTTTTCAACCGTGCTTAACCAGATAAACATTAGTACTAAATATGTTATAGTGAATAATAATAGCCTGTATAATGTTACAATTATAGCCGCTTTATTATTTATGATGTTTATATTTTATTGTAATTTGAAATTATTTGTGGAGTTTTCATTAGGTGTAAAGGAATATATAAAAATCAATTTTCGTTTTTTGTAAATGTTTATTTTAACATTTGTTGTATGTGACAAAATAATTTTTAGTTTAACATTTAAGTTCAATGCTTCAAAACTGATAATTATTATTTTGTATTAGTTGTAGCTTCGCTCAAAATCGTTTTAATTACGAAATGATTTATCGTTTCTTTAAAATTCAATACACCCGCCAAGAATATCCCACCTGAGAATCGAAGTACTTCCTCTTTTAATTCAAAATTTTTTATTTTACTCATGTATCCTAATGAAAAAAATTCTTTGGTGTTATTTAAAAAATAAAATAAATTTACTCAATAAATGGAGATTATTTAATATCAACAATCAAAAGTTATGGAATTGTATGATATTTAAATGAAAAAACTTTATTTTTTTGCATTCTATCAATAAGCATAACGGTTTGACATTGGTATACTTCCAATACCCACAAAATACTTGGAAAAATAATCATGGACTTGAATACCTTGTTGCTGAGCTCTGACATCAACGTTGATTTGAAAATCTTCTAAACAATTTCAAAAGGTACCTATTTTCGAGTTGACTTTGTCTCTTCTGCGGCCAAAATTATGGAGAATACAACACGCATTGATTTAAAAAAAAAAATTTATGGCAATTTTAAGTTGGATGATGCATGATAAACAAATTTCAAAAAACGGCAAATTTAGATATGTTTATTGACATAAACTTTGAAAACTATTTGCCTATTATTATAATTACTCTTTAACAGACAATTTTAAATACGTTAGAGGTTTCATACCATTCTGTGTGTTAAATTATTTGTTAGAAATACAGTTAGACTAGTTAAGAGTTTGCAGGTATGACGTATCGAAGATACGCTTTACTGCAGTTTTGAACTTACAAAAATAGGTTAAATTTGTTTGTTTTCATATTATCAGGTACGGTACCAATACTGTATTTTTTTCTTCATGTTTATATGCCCATATACATATTAGATGCTAATTACCTATGCGTATTATAAAGCATTATTTACTATTTATTTTATGATTGGCTAACACTGACTATTATTCACATCTGTAGCCATTAAATTTAAAAAAGCCGGACATACTTCGCACGATGGGTGTACTTCGCATGACGGTGGTATTCTCTTGATGGGCGTATTAAATTTTAAAGAAACGATAAATCATTTCTTCAGTAAAACGATTCTGAACAAAGGAAGTTAATAATATAAGGAAAAAAAAAAATGTTCGAAAAATGTCCAAAATTTTTTTTCACTTTTTCAAAATTTCCTTGCGCCAAAATCTTTTTTTTAGGATTTTCTATCTAAGTTTAAATTTTCATAAAATTCGGATCAAAAAATGATGGTTTCCGAGTCGTTTTTGTCAAATTTTGGGTAGTATTTTCCAAAAAAAAAAAATTGAAGAATTGAGAAATTCAAAAAATGACCTTTTCTAAAGTACAATCTAGAGGCAAATCCGGTTTCAAAAAGTTATTGATCGAAACTTTTGAACAAGTATTTCTATTCGAAAAGTTGGACACGGAAAAAAAAAATAAACATCATTGTAAAAACACTAGCTTCTTCACTTCGTTCAGAATCTAAAACAAACAATTCTTAAATAAAAATTAAATCAATTAAATAAGTATGGATACCATTCATTCATTCTACTGGAAAATTATTTTTGATTCTGAGTGAAGAAACGTATGGGTTTTTAAATGGTGTTTATTTTTCATTACCTATAGTCTATACGTAGATAATTACTGATCGAAATTTTGAGTACTGATATTTATATTTTATTATCCAAAAATCATTATACTTGGTCATAACTGAAACTTAGACATAAAGACAAATGTGTATCAGTTGTCAATTTTTTTTTTCTCACCTTACCAAATTCTGAGATGGCACCCCTGCCTTCGTTTAAGTTTTATTAAAGTAATAAAAACATAAGAAAACTGTTGTAATGTGGAATGAACTGACGAAACCATCCTAGTGTGACGACTCCCATATTCAATGTCTGAAATAAATGGTCGAGTTTAGGCTTGATGCACACTTGCGTTATCTCCGAATGGTTGCCTCTGTTAAGTGTGCAGTACACAAATGAATTGTGAGTGTACCACGTTGTCAGGCGCGGACTGGGATTAAAAGGCATGGGGTGGAATACTCTTAAAGGGCATATTTATACTTTTATGGGCAATTGTAAGAATTGTTGAAAAAAAAAAAAAAACAGCACAAGTTGTCATTCCTATTTACTTTTATTTTAGTTATTTATGATAACATATTATATTCAAACATTAAAAAAAATAATGACAATAAAATAAAAAACAACAACTAACAAATAAATATTAATAATGTAACAGTATAAAGTTTATTAAGTAATAATAATTAATTCATTATTCAACTTAAAATTTTTAATAAATTAGTAGGTATTCTATATAACATACGATATGCTCATAAACAACTATTGAAAATCCTAATTTTAGGAATTTAGTTCCTAAACTAAATTCGAAAGTTGATATTGTTGTACTTTCAATATATTGGTTTATTTTTTAATTTTTAAGTTAAAATAATCATTTTAAATAATCAGTTCATTATTATTTTTTTGAGAGAATTAGTTCTACAACATCACTTACTTTAGGAATTAAGTCATTCTCAATACTTATAAGCAACAAATCATTTAAATTTTCTTGAGAAAGAGAACTTTTCAACCGAGTTTTAATGAGTTTAAGTTTAGAAAAAGACCTTTCACAATACACCTATGTGCATGCTAATATCAATATAAATTTATAAAGTAAATATAAATTAGAGTAAGATGCTGAATGAAGATTATATGTATGCAACATTTTAAAAGTGCATGGTACACAATTCTTGCACTGTACATGTTGACTAATTCCATTCAAAAATTCACCATCAACATCATCATCATCACCATTCCCATTCAAATGTTCATATTCTATAAAATTATAAAGTAATTGTCAAATTAGATTTAACTTATCAGAAAAGTAAAACTATTTGCATTTCATAAAAATTTTAGTTTTCTTTAAATAGCGATTTTTTTAAAATCACAAACACCAATTTTTAAATTTGTGCATTGTGTAAAAATGAATTTGAATTTTTTTAATGTACCAATAAATCATAATTTTTATAAATAAAAAATAAATTTTTTTTTTTCTTATTTTCTTTATATTTTTTTTATAAGTATTTAAGATTTCTCATTCAGCGTCCTGTTCTTCTAATTTAATATTTTGAAAGTGAATATTTTTTTGTAAAAAATGCTAATTTTATCTAAATTTTTAATATTAGTATTTGAAACTTAAAGTAGAGGAAATATATGTTTACGGTTAGTTAAAGATAATATTATAACCTTGGAAACTAAAATACAAATAAATTTAAAGTACACAAAGAATTTAAAAAAAAATCTGTAAAACTGTTCTTTTAAATGCATCACATCTTATTTAATTAAATGTACATTTTACATGAAAAGAAGTTATATTTGTACTGAGCTCTTGGAGTGAGCATGCTTAATGAAGCACCCAGAACAGTTTTAAGTAAATAAATATTACAAAGTACTAAACCTGTATATGAATGTTCACTTTTATTATCACTATGAATAGGTAACAAAGTAGGACCATCAACTGCTATTACTATGCTAAGTATAACTCAATGCATAGCTACATAATTCACTTTTTAACTCTTCATAATTAATTTTGACTATCAAGCAAAGTTCATACACAGCATTATCTAAAAAATTTAATGAAAAAATAAATATGTTAAGATTTTAAAATTATTAAAAAATGTGCTGATTGTAGAAATTTTAATTCTATAAATAAGTATTAAAATTTCAAATTTATCAAAAATAGATATTTTAAAAGCTTAATATTATACTAAAATCTGCTAAAAATTTTAGATTCTGAATTAAGTGAAGAAGCTAGTTTTTTACAATGATGTTTATTTTTTTTTCTGAATGCACTTTTTTGTATAGATCTACTTGTCAATAAGTCTCAATTAACAACTTATTGAAACCAGATTGACCTCTAATTGTTACTTTAGAGAAGTCATTTTTTAAATTGCTCAATTCTTCAATTTTTTTTTTTTTTTTTGAAAAAACTATCCAAAATTTGACAGATAAGACTCAGAAACCATCATTTTTTGATTCAAACTTAATGATAATTTAAATATAGATAGATAATAAAATTATAAGAAAAATTTTGGCTCAAGAAAATTATGAAAATGTGAAAAAAAATTTTGAACATTTTTCTAGCACTTTTTTCTCATTAATTTTTTCCTCTTTTCTTTAAATTTTATTAGGTCAAAAAATTTAAGTAAAGGTAAATAAAGTGAAATAAAGTAAAGTATAGACAAGAAAGTCGGACATTCATTGCACCATGGATTCTTCGCTTTTTGGGTCAGGCACTCTTGGTGAGTGTGCTGAAAATGACAACTATTATTGTTCTTTATATTAGTTACTTTCTTCGTTCAAAATCGTTTTATTGAAGAAATGATTTATTGTTTCTTAAAATAAAAAGGCCACACATACCTCCAGTCGTTAAGCAAACACTTTCAACCTAATTCGAAGGCATCAGTTCTAAATGCTCTGCTTGACTAAGTGCTCTGCTCGACTAAGTGCATCAATGTGTGCCATATGACTGCCCGGACGGTATTTAATATCAGAATCAAACTCTTGAAGTAGCTCAAACCATCTGTCTACTTGTGGTTTAATAGTTTTATGGAGATTAAGATACACTAGAGCCTGACTATCTGTTATTATCGTGAATTTTATTTCCAATAGGTAGGAACGGAGCTTTGACAAAGTCCAGATGATGGCAAATAATTCTAACCTACTGGAATGATATTTTGACTCTGCTTCTGTGGTACGTTTACTAACAGCGTACACTATCTGTAGATTTTTCTCATCATTCCCCTGTAGCAGAATACCGTGTAACGCCACTGCGCTGACATCAGTATGGACTTTTGTGACGGTGGCAGTAAAATCATACATACACACTACTGGTTCTTTGCAGAGTTTTTCTTTGAGCGTAATAAATAAAGTTTCATGTTGGTCACCCCAACATAACTGAACATTTTGTTTTGTGAGATGAGTAAGTGGGTTAGACAGCTCAGCATACCTGACTATGAACAGTCTGAAGTACCCGGCTAAACCGAGAAATCGTCTGACTTCATGTACGTTGCAGGATCTGGGAAACAGACCCACCTTCCTGCCCGGTTGAACGACGTCCTTGGAAATCCGGAAACCAAAGTAGATCAGCTGTGGACTGCCAAACGTGTACTTTGCCGGTTTCAGCGGCAGCCTTGCTCCCTTTCAACGCCTAGAGTACTTTTTCCAGATTGCATAGCATGTCGGCCCAGTCCATTGAAGATAGAATGACATCGTTCTGGTAGAGATTAACCATTCCAGGCTGCTTCAGATCCCTAAAAATAAAATGCATTAATTTTTGGAAAGTTAGTTTGGAAAGTTATCCACGTCTGGCATAGGAAAAGGACAGTTGACGGTTAGCTGATTTAAATGTCGATACATAACCTTTTCTCACCAAAAGCTTTATTTGCTAACAGGACCGGACTAGCATATGGTGATGTACAGTCACTAATGAGGCCAAAGTTTCTTCATTTACAAAGTATATCAAAAATGGCTTGTCGATCAGATGGAGACATTCGGTAAAGCTTTAAAGTCACTGGCGCACTGCCTTCTACCTCAGTAATGTCTATCGTCATCACATTTGTACACCCAAGTTCTGACAGGTTTTTGGTAAAAGTATCTCAATAGTAAATCAATTAGCTTGCTTTGCTGGTTGTCAGTAGACTGGGGACCAACATTAATATCGAGGAAGGTAATGGGACTGCCCACTGGTCACCTATCATCAACCTTAACTGTACCTATGGACTTCAAGACTTAAAAACTACAACATAGCTTGTTATATCTCAGTCAGATAACAAGACCTGACATAACATTTTCAGTAAATCTAGATAGTAGATAAGTCGAAGATCCAAAGGAACAACACTGGACAGCAGTGAAATTAATTTTAAAATATTTAAAGGGAACTATTAATTTTGGATTGATATTTAGTTCTAGACAAAAACTCATCTTAAAAGGATACAGCGATACTGACTATGCAGGTGACTTAAGTACACGAAGGTCAACATCAGGGTCAGTATTTATATTAAGATCTGGAAGTATAGCATGGAGTTCACGTCGTCAACAGTGTGTTAGCCTTAGCACAAAGGTAACAGAGTATATAGCTATAAGTCAAGGAGTACAAGAATTAATGCGGTTAAAATTATTTATATAGGTAAATTACTGAATGAACTGAAAATGGTACCAACAATATATGGAGAGTGGAGACAATCAAAGTGCAATTAAACTCGTAAAAAATTTAGTTTCATCGCAGAACCAGATGTCTGGTATAACTATATAAAAAAAAACTTCATGGAGGGAGTGTTTTCATCATAGTACATACTCAGCAAAGAGTAGATTTCGGACATTATAACAAAGCCAACACGACGAAAGCGGTTCAAGGAACTTGGAGAAATGTTAAGAGTTAAAAATATTAGTGTATAAGGACATATTGTTTAAGGAAAAGTGTTGGAATTAATAAACAAGACACCCTATAACATGTATATATAAGTAATCTAATCACGCTGTATTAAGTATTTTACAGACGCTCAGTATGTACTTTATAATACTATAACATATTTTATTCTGTATGTTAGGTGGGATACTTAGTCATTAATTTATATTACGCCTCATCACACAGTTGTAAACACACTTTAAAACATGAGTATGGACAAGAGGTGTCTTCAGAAACAGATCTTGTCAATTTGAAAACAAGAGGATTTTTGACCCATTCAAATAAAAATGTATACCTATGTCATCATTAAAGAAATTGAAATATGCTTAGAAAAACATGCAGAGTCACCAAATGTATTTAAAGATACACAAATTTGAAGAGTTCTTCAAAAAAAAAAAACATTGAACTAACCTTTCCATGTTATGAACACATGAGTGATGTTCTTACTAATATATTTAGTATATATCTACATAACCATGAGAATGAGACAGTTCACATATTCGTCAAATCAACAAAATAAAAAACAAAACAAATTTAAAAAAAAATCTCTAAATTAATGCCGACATAAAATTGAACTCGATCATTATTTAAATTTAATATTTTATTAAAATTAATACCTAAACTACTTTTATAATCTAACCTACCTATTTAGTGTTTAATCAATAAATATCAAAATAATTATAAAACGTAATGTAATAATATGATAATACAACTAGATTGCACTAGGTGGTATTAGAAAGAAGAGAAAACTTTTCTTGGACGCCTTATCACAATTGTTCTACAGCCGCGGTTTTACCTTGAGTAATGTTATCTTATTTCACAATTTCCAAAAATAGTTTAAATAACTTTTCTATTTGATTTTATCTGTGGCTGATGGCTGCCACGACACAATACGTCTGTAGTGTACACCAATATTACCATTATAAATTGTTGATTACTTTTTCCCCTACTAGTAACTAGTAACAAATTTAATCACTAATCAGTGTAGTTTATAGTATTTTCTAGTAATAAATCGCGAATTACAAGGTTTACAGTGTTCACTTCACACATATTTGGGGTTCATTCCTTCGTTGACCACAAGCAAGACTTTTGTATGTGTCTTTCTGATCGTAATTCGCTGTCATACTTCGAGTTATTGTGATTTCATTGTTAATCATGATTTCAGAACCTCTCGATATCAGGTATGTAGTATTACTTTAAAGAAATAGGTTACTAATAAGGTTTTAAGCATGTCGAGTACAGATTGATTCAATGATTTGATTCTTGAACTGCAATTTAAAGTAGTTGGGTATCTCTCAATATTTATTAGGTACCTCCGTCTTTCCTACATGCAGTGTGGTGTGTTTTGAAATACAAACGAGATGGTACCTAGATTGTAGTATGTTGCACATGTGAAAGTTAATAAATATCCTACCCAATAGCCTTAAAGGTATGAAGTTAACTTTCAGATTCTGAACGAAGTGAAGAAGCTTATGTTTTTACAATGATGTTTATTTTTTAAAATTTTTTTTTTCTCTCTTACTGGAAACACTTTTTTGTATAGAAATACTTATCCAAAAGTTTCGATCAATATCTCTATAGAACGTGAAACGTACCCAGATGGTACTTTAAAGAGGTCATTTTTCCAATTCCTCAATATTTTTTTCAATAACGGAGAAAAACTGTCGAAAAATTGACGAAAAACGGCATAATATGCACTACCGCAATTTCTGTAAAATTAAAAATTACTTTTTGACATAACTTCTAAAATAATGCAGCTAGGAACTTGAAATTTTCACCAACCAATTAAAATAGTTACGAGAACATTTCATATAAATTTCAATAAGATTTGATCAATTTTGAGTTGAGTACAGCATTTTGAAAATTTCGGAAATTTTTCATTTTTTGTTAGTTTTTATGTAATAAAATTTTTCATTTTTGATGTTAAGACTTGAAAATTTAATATGATCTCACTGACATATATGTCTAATTGAACTGAAAAAATCTCGAAAATCGTTAGTCAACTTTTTTTTTATACTCGTTTGAGTTAGAATTTCGACGAGATTCGTTAGTTTTACCTAAAATTACGCATTTTAACGTACATATAAGAAAATTGGCCAAACCGATTGTTTTGAAATTTGGTGCCTAGATAGAGAATTTTATCGCGAATATTTTTGTGCGATAAAATTTCTTACTGACGAATCAATAAACATTTTACAAGGGTTTGATTGAAAAAAAAATTGGAGAAAATACACACAGATATTAGGAGATATCTATAGAATATAGATATGTGATTGCTGAAAGTTGATGTTTTCCTTATCACCATCATTTGTATTTTTCGAAGATGAATACGATGGTGTGAATTAAAATCCACGTGCAACAATAGTTTTCTAACAATTTTATTCTATTTTGAAAATTCAATATTTTCGGTCATTATACTAATTATACACTATTTCACCTACATGGTCAAGGTGCGTTTTGTGGCGTAATGGTAGCGGAACCGGCTTATCACACGACAGTACCGGGGTTCGATTCCAGACCGGCACTTCGATTTTTCACATTTTTTTTTTCTTATACTATTAACATCCTTTATTCAGAATCGTTTTATTGAAGAAATGAATCATCGTTTCTTTAAAATTCAGTACACCCATAAAATGAATCCCACTCGACGTGTGGAGGATACGTTTTTTAAATTTGCTTTTTTGTATTAGGTACTTACAAATATATTTTTTTAATTTTATAATTTTCAAGGGTTTTTATTAGTTTGCTTGATTATAAATATTTTAATCAAAATACTAAGTAGTGTAGGTATATCTGTAATGTTGGATTTTCAAAAAGTTAAGTTTTTATTTTTGCTCATCCAGTGCTATGTGATTTCTTAGTAACCTATTTCGTCTTCATAAGCCATAAGACAACAAGCATACCTTATCTTTGGTCGGCTGCCTTACATAAAAAATTATATTTGTATTTCCTTGTTGCAATTTTTAAATGAATACTTATAAAAAAAAAAAATTAGAAGCAATTTATCATTTACATAGATGGTATTTTATAATAATTATGTGTTGATTTAAAATCCACAAAAAATAACTTTCTTTTGTTAAAATAACAAAATAATATGTACCTACCTATAGCCATTAAGGAACTAAGTTAAAATTAAATTGGAGATGGAAAACAATATTGTCTTTTTTGTTTTCTTTTTCGTTTATCCAAATAGAAAATACCTATTGTTTTTGCTACCTATTGTTATTGCTTATGAAAGTATCTTTTTTGTTTATCGTTTTTAATTATGGTTTTTGATTATTAATAAAAAAAATTTTTTTTGAAATCAAACACCAATAAAAAGTTTTAAAGAAAACAAAGCCAAATCAAAGTTCAAAGTTTTTAATAATATAATGATGAAACAAATTTTACTATAAATAACAAACAATAGATATAACTAAAATAATGTTTATATTATATATATATATATATATATAAATTATCTAAATACATTAGTGCAACCCATATTTCATTTTTACTTTCGGAATGAATGAAGTTTAGCTCCCAAGCGATTTTTGGGAATTTTCTTTTTTCAAAATGTGTATATTTACATGCTTAATTTGATGGTGCTCTCAAAAAAAGTTAGTCAAATTTCCTTCAGAATATATTGGCAAAAAAGTTCAACAAGGTTGTTACGCACCTGGAAAACAGAGAAAACTGAGAAATATCAGGGAGTTTCTGAATGCTTGAAAAATCAGGGGAAATGATTACATTTCTGAAATTTTACTTTTAAGTGCTTTTAATTAAATAGATGGCACAACATTATGGTGATATATATTAGATTCTAAGTGAAGTGAAGAAGCTAGTGTTTTTATAGTGATGTTTTTTTTCTCACAGAGTCAATGTGAACTGGCAATGGTGTAAAATATAATTAATTTGTAGTAGTTATAAGCTTTATAATTTTTTTGTAAAATTGTCTTGAATATAATGAAGCTCCGCTCAAAAATATCTTATTGAAAAGATAATTTATCGTTTCTTTAAAATGTAACACTCTTATCCGAGAAGTGAAGTATGTTTGGCTTTTTAAATTACAAAATAGGCCAGTTTGAATATTTTATACTAGGTATTAAATAAACACTAAACAAATATGGTATTTAAAAAATTGAGTAATAAAATGTAAATTATATTTTAATACCTACTTGTATTACAGTTTTTTTTCTATATGTGTGAGTTTTTTTGTATTCAATATTTTAGTGAAATCAAAATTTACCTATCACATTTGCTTTTTATATTAATATTAATTAACTACATTAACCTTATTTTTATTTTATAACCTTATTTATTATTTTTATTACAAAACTGGTCGTGGCTCAAGGTACAGAAAAATATGTACATAATAATAATAACAGGAAAATACATATAAATTAAAATTGATTAAGAAAAATAAAACGACGGTTCCCCATGAGCAATACGCATCATTCTAAACATTGGTCTATTACTACAGTTTTTAATGGTGAAAAGAGGATTGAAAAACGGATATTCTGCTTGAGAATGGAAACTAGGGATTTTAAAATTAAGCTGACTTAATAATATAGAACAGTCTATAGAGCCATTTATGAGATTACGTAGGAACACTTTGTTAGCAGATACTCGTCTATCAGATAGATTTTTTAAACCAAGCCACTTATTTACTGGATCACACTCATGGGATAAGTGATTATCAATATGAAGTACCATAGCAGCAAAACTTAAAAATTTACATTGTATCCTCTCTAACTGGTTCATACTGCTTGTAATAGATGGGTCACAAATAACAACGCCATACTCTAGGATAGACCAGACGAGTGCACAGAATAACGCTTTAAGTGGTGATATCAAATTAAATTCCAGGGAGACCCTTTTTATGAAGCCAAGTGTTTTCAGGACTTTGCAGTAGAATTTTTCAATATGATCATGAAATGTTAATTCCCAATCAAGAGTAATACCAAAATAATTTACCATACTACCAGCATAGGAGAGTAAGGAATCATAAAGTGTGTAATTAAATATAATAGGTAATTAGGTTCTGCGGAAAGTTATGGAAAAATACTTTGAAATATTAAACTCAAGTCCTATGTTTTTAGCCTATATACTAATCGCGTGTGCGATAAGTAAAGTACGAAGTTGTTTGTGTTCCAGTGGAGTTTTGTGACGAACAAGACTGGTTAGCGGTTGAAAGTTCAAAAAACGTGTTTTAGCAAGATGGTATGCTAAGATTGCAGTAGAGAAATTTTCATGGGAGTTGAAAATAATCTTAATTGGATGAGGTGCACTTGAGGAGGGTTTTCCAAGACATAATCCAAGGGTTTGAATTATGAAGTTATTATAAAAAAATTGCATCTATAAGTAATTCAAAATTTACTTTATCATGCCTCCTAAGATATTAAGACTTAAGATTATGCTTTTTAACAAGCGATAACGTTATAGTGTGATTTTGACTTGCATAGAAACTTGCTTAATACAGAATCATATTAAAACCAGTAATCCTTAAAATTCATAAAAATACAAATTGATAATTTTTATGTTGGATTTGAAATGAGCACTTAAACTGAGAGAGTTATAATATTCCAGAAAGTAATTGTCCGGAACATAAAATTCCAGAACATAATTTTTCTGACCATAAAAATCCAGAATCTAAAATTCCGGAAATTTTTTCTCCAAAACATAATTATCCGGACTATAAAAATCCAGAATCAAAGTTTTCTAAAAGTTATTGGACGTTATATAAGTATAGATTAGTTCACCAGGTATTTGGACGTCTCTGCTTCGCTCCATGAATCGAAAATATCCCTTGGCTGTTGTGTAACGTAGGGAAATTTCGATTTGAAAATCGACTTGCTTTGTGACGCGGGACATTTTGAAAAAAACGATTATTCCAAATTTTCCCTGTCTGGATGATTACATTCTGGAATTTTATGGTCTGAACAAAAACTTTCCGTATTTTTACGGTTTTTAAATTTTAGATTCCTGATTTTTAAGGTCTAAATAATTACGCTCCGGAATTTTAAGGGCCTCCCTTAAACATTATAGAATTAATTTTATAATGTTTAATTTTATCTAGATAACATCCTATTCAAGCTATTCAGTTGATTAGTGAGTTCAATGTTGGTAAGCGAAACGCCTCTGAACTAGTTATTCCTATTTATATTGTACGTGATCGTTCTCTACTTGAACAACAGGAACTTCGACGTGTCTATTCTGAACTTTATGCACGTAAAAAAAAGGGAGAACACTATTATGGTCCGATACAAAAATTGCTCTCCTTATATTACGTCTTCTGCTGAAGGAACCAAATCTTTTCGTTATTCATCCAGGATGCCTTCAAAAAACTGAACAATGTCGACTCTCTTTTCATCTGTATTGACTGTAAGCATTTATCTCAAAATTACCACTCCTCCTGTAACTTGTGTACCCAAGCAGATTTTACTATAAATTATTATATTAAATTTATTAATAAGTATAAAACTAATGTTATTAATATTGATACCCCGTCCGTTATTCCCAACATTGTTTCCAGTTCTAGTTTAAATGTTTATTATCAAAATGTTAGAGGCCTTCGAAAAAAACTTACAGATATTAAAATTTCCTTTCCACTCTTCTCTAGTTACGATATTATCGTTCTTACTGAGACTTGGCTCATGCCAAGTACTTTCAATTCGAAACTGGGCTTTCATGGTTTCCATGTATATAGATTAGATAGGAACTCTGATAAAAGCCTTTTTTCCCGTGGAGGTGGTGTTCTTATCGCCGTCAAATTGTATATAAACTCAGCTCTAATACATATTACTGTCAATAATGTTGAGCAAATATTTATCCGTCATTCCTTTTCTTCTTTTTCGTATACCAACCTACTTGTCGGTGCTGTTTATTTACCACCAAATTCTGCTCTTCCTTTAATTGAAGCTCTTACTTCAACTATTGAAAATCTGGTGTCATCAATTAATTCGTGCCCTGTCTTAATATGTGGTGATTTTAATTTTCCTAATATTGATTGGGGTTCTCATAAATTAGGCTTGATCGCTTCAGGTAATATTTTGTCCACTACTTCATCTTTTCTTGTTGATTCTTTTTCTTATTTAAATCTTTTCCAGCTTAATCACGTACTAAATTCATATGATGCTGTTTTAGACCTTGTCTTTTCTAATTCTTCCAAACCAGTTGTCAATCTTGCTCAATCTCACCTAGTTTGTCCCGATCCTTACCATCCTTCTCTCTTTATTAACTTCCCTATCAAGTCCGATGTTATTCCTTATAATTCTCATTCATTTGTAGACTTTAAATCTGGTGATCATGCCTCGATGTCCCTATTTTTAAGCTCAATGACAGCATGGATTTCACCCGGGCGATCAACTTCTACTTGCAACATTATATTTTCTAATGCCATTGATTACCCTCAATTTGAAGTCGTACATACAGATTTTGCAAAAGCGTTTGACCGAGTCAACCATGTTTTATTGTTAGAAGTCTTAAAAAAACTCTGGTTTTGGTGAGCCATTATTATTATGGTTTGTCTTTTACTTACATAACCATAAACAATTTGTTAAAATCCATGGAGTTTACAGTAGTCAACGTCACCTCAGGTGAACCACAAGGGGGTCATCTCTCTCCATTACTTTTTTCACTCTTCATCAATGGCATTAAAAATAGCATTCGTCATTGTCATTTTTTATTATTTACCGATGACCTCAAAATTTAAAAAAAAGTTAAATCAAGTTCTAAGTGTCAATTGTTACAAGATGACCTCAATTCAGTGATTAACACTGAATCCCTTGAAATGTCAATCATTGTCATTATTTAGATCTTGCTCCCCAATACATTATAGTCATTATACCTTCAACATTGTTGAAACTAATATCGTCCGCGCTGGTAAGTGTGTTAAAGATCTAGGTATCATTTTCGATATAGAATTAAATTACCATGCTCACATCGAAAGTACCTGATGTAAAGCTTTAAAAATTCTTGGCTTTGTGAAGAAAAACTATTCAAGGTTTAAACTAGTAGCTCTAATCAAAGCTTTCTACAGTGTTCTTGTACGATCATTGCTAGAATATGACATAATAATATAGAATCCTTATAGTTTGTCTTTATCCAAGCAAATATAACGTGTACAAAAAAAGTTCCCAAGTTCTGCTGGTTTTGTACTAAATATTGAACACGCTCCACTCGACTACACCCTAGTACTCCAGTCCTACCCTTTCTAGTCAATAGAAAGGTTGAAGCGAACATAAAATTTCTTAGTAATTATGATATTGACTCCCCGTCCCTTTAGTTTTTCTCTAAGTAATACAAATTATGTATAAATATACACCCATAACAAATGTTGATGTGATCACATACTAAAATATTCTCACAAACCGTCGTTATAATTTTACCAACACTAATATGGAAAATATTATACCTAGTTATATTGTTCATCCAATAATACGAGTATTTAAATTGTGTATTCATTTTTCATCATAAGTATTGTAGTTGATTAATATAATAATTTTTTCATTGTGAATGTTCTGTTTTTATTTTTTGTTACTTTATAATGAATAAATAGCTATTGATAACTTAATATATAATATAGGTAAAATATATAATTATTTTTATTTTTCATGATGAATTATGTTTTTTTAAGAATTGTGTGATAGTTACTTAATTAATAATCAGATGTATCAATATATATTATATACGATAAAATTAAATTGCAAATTATTTAAAACTATTACTTTGCATATTTGTGCTTTATAAGTGCTTATTTGCATGAATGTTTTATGATTAAAATGCATAAAAATCCGTTCTTTACTCATAACCCATTTTGCTAACAATGTTAATACCTAATAAATTAAAATTATTATGTGATGTACCAAATGTCACTTCATTGTATTACTGTAACTTGGGCTCTTGCCCATATTAAAAATAAATAAAATAAAATAAAATGTAATACTACCCTGCTTCAAAATTACTACTGTGATATACCAGGTTATCACGGTTACCCGGAGTATACCATATACCACGGTTTGCCTAATCTGACAATATAATACTTTAACTGTCATTCTGTTGCCAGCCATCATCGAAGGTGCTTTGATGTTATTTATTTTGTTCTATACATTTTGATGTTATTTTGTTCTATATATTGTATGTTATTTATTTTGTTCTATACATTTTGTTGTGTATTTAATAAAAGTCAATACTCGTCCGTTTACTATCATTTCTTACACTACATACATAATAATATAATAAAAATAAAATTACTATTATCTTATTTAATCAATTAATTCCCAAACATATTCCTTCCAAACCATGAAAAATAAATTAGTTCTGATTTCACCAAAATCTTTATATTGTAATGCAACGAATGAAAAAAAAGCAAACTTTTTAAGTAACTTCATAATTAAGGTTTATATGGTTTATTAAAAATAATATAAAAATAAGTGTGATAAGTAATTTCTAATTTTATAAAAATATTGAACATGAAAAACTCACATTTGAAAAATAATATATACAAAATTATAAATTTTTGACATTGACATAATGTTATTCAAAAATAGTACTAAAAACGTTTTCCATCCCTGAATTAAATAAAATATGTTTATTGAATAATTTTATTCCATGTGCATTAATATGGCATTTATTAAAATTAATGTTGGTGATATTTCAGTTATATCATTCAAAATCTGGAAAACAGGAAAATCAACAAAGGAAGCTTAACTGCTGAACAATATGCTAAACTTTTTGCTGCATACTTCTTCATTGATAAATTATGGGCTTCCAAATTTCTATGGCGTCGTGTACCAGAGTCCATTAAAACCAATTCTGTATTACGGAGAGTTTGGTCAATAGGTAAAGCCCTTTTGACTAAACAGTACAGAAAAGCTTATGAATTGGTAGACTATAAATGGTCCAAAAAATTAAAGCCTATTATGGCAGCACTCAAGTGTCGCATTCAGCATGATATATTAAAATTCATAAGCTTGCATTATGAAAACATAAGGTTTGATCACTTTCAGTTACTTATGGGAGTTGATACAGATCAAGCAGTAAGTATTGTAGAGAGCGAAGGATGGTCTTTTATAAATGACTACGTAATTCCTGTTCAAATCCATGAACCTGAAGTATTCTTCAACGATATTTAAGAAATTCTGGATAGATTAGATAAGTATTTCTAATACTTATCTAATCTTTTTTAATTCTCAACATACATTGAGAATTAAAACAGCTATTTTTATTGTTTAACTAAGGATACATTTAAGACTAAACTGTCCGTCAATCAACATGTTTTTTTGTTTAAATTAATCTTATACTTTTTTTTGTCATTTTAAGAATGTTTAAGTATTATAATAATGTAAGGATCTATAATTTTTTCTAATAAAACTGTTATAGTGATAATAGATACTGTGTTATTATATTATTATTATTTATTAAACGCCAATCTGCAATTTTACAAATTATATAAGTATGGTAATGATATTCATATGAATAATTAAATTAAAATAGGCAATGGTAGATTTTAAGTTATTAAATTGTAAATAAAATACAATAAATGCTTATAATAGCTAAAATATAAATACAATATATAATAATGAGTGAGTATGGCTGAAGGACTAGTTATTATTGGCAGCTCTGAATATACTATGTAAAATATGGTTGTGACCATTTGAGATCTTGTGTGTTGGTATGTATAATTAGGATTGGTTTCTTGAAGAGTGATAAGGGATTCTAAAAGGTGTAATAGCATCCTTGCTATTACACCTTGCTATCCCCCTTCGGGGGCATCCAGAGAACCATTAAGAAGAGAGTTAAGGAAATCTAAGTCTGCTTTGTTACGTTGTGAGGCAAGAGTAGGGATATTAAGAACTTTTCTTATCATTGTATAACCATGAGGCTTGTAATGAATGTTCATTTTAAAGGCGATAAAATTTAAAAACTTATTTTGAACTCGTTCAAAACGTAACTGATCCTTGGCTAAGTACGGGTATCACACCACGGATCCGTACTCAAAAAGTGAGCGAACGAGGGCATGATAACATATACGTAAGCAACGAACAGACTTAAATAATTTTGTATTTCATATGATGAATCCTAGAATTTTTAAAGCTCTATTTACTATCATATCGATATGGGGTGTAAAACATAGATTGGGAGAGTAGATAAATCCAATATCTTCAATGGAGAACACACATTTTAGTTCATTATCATTAAGATGATATAATAGGATAAGAAGATCTGGTGAAGGAAAAAAACATTAAACTTAGAGAGGTTCAACGATTAGGCCCAAATGAGAAACTCAATATGTAAAAATGTGTAACTCATTCTGTAGCAATTTAGAATCAGATGGTGATTTAAGAGTTTGAAATATCTGTAAATCATCCGTGTACAATAAAAATTTTACACGAGTGAGCCTAGAAAAAATGGAATTTATGAAAAGGGAAAAAAGTAACAGACGTAGATGACCTCCTTGAAGAACGCCAGAGGTTGCTTCAAAAATATCAGAAGATGAACCAAGAATAGAAACATATTGTTTCCTTCCAGAGATATATGATTTAATCCAAGATTATAGTAGATTATTAACACCCAAGCGATGAAGTTCACTAATTAATAACTCTTGACTGACAGTATCAAATGCTTTTCTAAAATCAGTAGTTATAACGTCGACCTGGTAACCAGATTCGAGACTTTTCAGCAATACATGTGGTAAAAATAACACTACTAGTGATAGTTGATTTGTCATAGCATGATTAAAACACCTTTTGATATTATTATAAACAACTAATTCAAACATTTTAGCCAAGTATGGTAGATTGAAATTGGACGGTAATTGGTAACTAATGACGGATCACCGGATTTTATGACGGGAATAATTGAACAAATTTTCCATACATTCGGAAATATACCATAATCAAAAGCGTAATGAAATAAGTAGAAGATTGGAAGAAGAAGAGAATGACGGCATTTATAGAGTAGACAGAAGAAATACCATCAGGTCCATTCAATTTATTATTTTTTAATGTCTCAAGAGCTGAAGCTATGTCTTTAGGAGAAAAGGTAGAAAAAGAAGCTAGGTCAAAAGGTAAATGATATTTGATGAGTTCTGAGTGAAGGGAGATGTTGGTTTGGTATAGACTGAAGGGAAGTATTTTGAAAATAGGTTGGCGGGTTCAGTATGGTGAGATGAAGATGATTGATCAAGTTGTATGGAGTTGGGAAAGACCGTACCATGCTTTAAGTCTTTAACGTATTTCCAAAAGGATCTAGGGGAATTAGATAAGGAGTGTTCAATTGTATTGATAAATTTCTGACAGTAAAATTTGGAAACGCGTTCACACCTTGCACGAAGATGAGTTGAGCTGTAAAAGTTATTATGGTCCGAGAGTGATCCAGATTTTTTGTAGATAAGATGTACTTTTAATAAGAGCGATGATTCGTTTTATATTTCAAAGTACGGACATTGAGATTTTAATTTTTACAGATTCAGAATATACGGTTGAGGAATAGTGTCCAATTACAAAAAATTCCGAGTAATAATGATTATTCAATATCTGATGAAGAGTGTTCCAAAGTATTAAATAAAATAAACGCAATAAAAAAAAGACACTTCACACATTTATGATAAAATAAATTTGAAACCGTTATCAGAAAATCATAACACACCTATGGATTATTACAGTATTTCCGACACATGCATTGGCAAAAGTTTTAAAGACGAAATAGAGTTTTTAGAAAAATCTTTTGTACCAAAACTAAATGTACCCGCAGTCACCGATTGTGGAGCCCATATCTTGCCTGTCTGTTTAGGAGTGCACAATGTTCATAAAATAAACGCTCCAACACATTTTCCCAACGTCTTAAAAAACACCAAATTCCCGGAGTTCAAAACTGTCCAGAACCCCGTAGATAATTATTTAATAAATAATAACAGGAAAGACGTCGAACATTCAACAAAATTGTCCAAAAAACGAAGTTTATTCAGCAATAATGACAATTATTCAGAAACAAAAAGCGAACATTTTTATAAAAATAATATTCTTATACAATTTAATATCAATCCTGACACACATAATCATGGTACAGAAAAAAATGAAATAACGCTTATGGCGGGTATTTTCGGGACAGTAAAAAATTTAATAGGCAACGACGACAGCACCAACAGTGACACGAACGCATTGCGTAAATGGTTACTCAAAAACAGTACATTTAACAAGAAGCAAGATATTTTTAATATATTAAAAATCACATCAAAAATTCCGACCATATATTACTGGAAATCGAGTAATAAAATCAGTAAAGACGACCCAGCTTATTTACGTGAACAATTTAAATTAAATTTACATATTCTTTCTGAAAACTGTAACAATAATAAAGTCATTACAACATACCGAAAGCCGGACCAAAATATCACAATAATTTAAAAAAACCAAAAATATTGGATTATTTTTAATAGTATAAAACTTTATGATTTTCCGTATTTCAAAACCATCCGAACTCTTATACAAAAATACCTATCGATACACTTTGTTAAACTAAATTTATTACAAGAAAATCTATCTATTAAGAATTGTAATAATACG